>NQII01000360.1:507570-592332 GCA_002778355.1 Clitarchus hookeri | reverse complement strand
GTGATTGCATAAGCATATATTTCCTTCGGAAATATATGCTTCCTGCCGTCCTCTGATGAAGAACAAGCTGTGGCTATAAAGTGATCATTAGTTTTAAAAATTATTTTGTACGTTTGCAAAAGAATGTCCCGAAAAATTGGTTGCTTAATTTTCAACAACACTACAAGTAAAATCATAAGAATTACACAACCGAATTTTACTTCTGTGTGTGATGGCTTATATATGTATATGTGTATATATATATATATATATACTGTATTAGCAGTATTTAGAGATAAAACGCACACAACTTTTCCTGTGTAGTCATTAAAATATCACAGAAAATTTTAAACGCTGGAAACGTCATTCCTTTTAAACTAAGTCACAGTGGACTCTGTCCTGTTGTCAAGCGCCACAAGTGACTCTTTCTTTATATAGGTTAGATTATCAAGAGTGAGAGTCACACGATATTCGTAGAAACGTTGTATGTGCATGGAAAATGCTGTCGGTAGTCACTAAGTCTATAAACAGCTGTGATTTTAGGTACACGTGCAATAGCGATAGGCTGCTCCAACTCAACTGAGCTACTTAACTGAGGACCTACTTTTCTGTTTTTTTTTTCTTTTTAATACTTTCACGCTGTTATAAAAAAATCCCTTCAATTCACGAGAAAGTGCTGGGAAAAATATTTCCACAACTCTCCGTAAACTCTCCGTAAAATCACGGACACATTGCTTTCAAAAACGGACCTTCCGTCTATTTCACACAATTTACCGTGAATTCACGGAACCTCTTCGTAAATTTAGTTAGTAAGAAGTCCGTTGTTCCAGTTTTAAAAAACCTTTAACGAAACAATTATTTAATTTTTGTTATGTTATACAGTGTATAAAAAAGAAANGGAAATATATGCTTCCTGCCGTCCTCTGATGAAGAACAAGCTGTGGCTATAAAGTGATCATTAGAGTTAAAAATTATTTTGTACGTTTGCAAAAGACTGTCCCGAAAAATTGGTTGCTTAATTTTCAACAACACTACAAGTAAAATCATAAGAATTACACAACCGAATTTTACTTCTGTGTGTGATGGCTTATATATGTATATGTATATATATATTATATATATATATATATACTGTATTAGCAGTATTTAGAGATAAAACGCACACAACTTTTCCTGTGTAGTCATTAAAATATCACAGAAAATTTTAAACGCTGGAAACGTCATTCCTTTTAAACTAAGTCACAGTGGACTCTGTCCTGTTGTCAAGCGCCACAAGTGACTCTTTCTTTATATAGGTTAGATTATCAAGAGTGAGAGTCACACGATATTCGTAGAAACGTTGTATGTGCATGGAAAATGCTGTCGGTAGTCACTAAGTCTATAAACAGCTGTGATTTTAGGTACACGTGCAATAGCGATAGGCTGCTCCAACTCAACTGAGCTACTTAACTGAGGACCTACTTTTCTGTTTTTTTTTCTTTTTAATACTTTCACGCTGTTATAAAAAAATACCTTCAATTTACGAGAAAGTGCTGGGAAAAATCTTTCCACAACTCTCCGTAAACTCTCCGTAAAATCACGGACACATTGCTTTCAAAAACGGACCTTCCGTCTATTTCACACAATTTACCGTGAATTCACGGAACCTCTTCGTAAATTTAGTTAGTAAGAAGTCCGCTGTTCCAGTTTTAAAAAACCTTTAACGAAACAATTATTTAATTTTTGTTATGTTATACAGTGTATAAAAAAGAAATTTGAAAAAAAATTAAAATAGTGCAATATATACATGNATTTGAAAAAAAATTAAAATAGTGCAATATATACATGAGCAAAATTTTAACCTGAGTCAAAGTAGTTCGGGAGTTCGTAACGCTCATTACTCACGTATGACCTTGACGTGAGAACTTGGTGTATAACTTTGACATGTACATAAGCAAATTTTTCAGATTCTGGTAATGTTTGTGTATTTTAAGTGTTGTTAACTGTTACATACGCCTGATGTTAATTTTTAATGTTTGATGATTTTTTTAAGTGACGTGGGGTAGCGGTGGCGCAGTGTCCCGGGCGCTCGCCTCCCACCACGGCGATCCGGGGTTCGATCCCCGGCGGGTTCACTCCCGGATTTTCGCATGTGGGAATCGTGCTGGACGATGCCGCTTGCCGGCGGGTTTTCTCGGGGTACTACCGTTTCCCCCACCCTTGCATTTCAGCGCCGCTCCATTCTAGGGTTTAATTTCCTGTCATGCCCGGGGATGACGGTCACCTACGGGTCCCAGTTGGAAAGACCTTCATTAGGTGGGTGTCGCCTTGCCGTGGGTGCACTCCCCACACGAAGTTTCGTTTCGTTTTAAGTGACGTGTATATCCTAACTGCAGCAGAAACTATAGTTTTCTGCTTACAGTGGCGAAGAAAGCTTCGTGCAGACTCGGCATTGTTCGTCCCCGAAACCCGAAGCTACAGAGAATACGGAGAATTTCCGTATTTTGTATTCACGAAGCTCAGCTCCGTTTTTCATTACGGATTGCGTTTCCGTATATTTACAGCACAGTTCCGTAAAAAGTTCGGTTATTATACAGACAATTTTAACAGCGCACAACAAGCAAAATTCACGCGTTAATCAAGTGAAACTATGAAAATTTTACAAATATTAAAATGGTTCATGGTATGCCGTGTCCACTAACTTAAACATTCAACGATTAATTTACCTGAAAAACGCGTCAATATGTCTAGTAAAATACATACAATCAGAACCGATATTTTTTTCACAGGTTGACTAAAGAGTGCTCACTTAACCAGCGAACCAGCGACAGTTAGTCTTGCAAATGTCCTTAGATGACATGGTCAATTTTTTTTTTTACTTCGCAGAAGTTTGAACTATTGTAATATAAAAATAATCATCTTTATTCACAAAAATGTTTACTGTGAGCATGCTCCCGAAGTGACACAGTTGATTATTACAGTGCAATTTAAAATGCGGGTTTCTTCCTGATAGCCTTCCAAGGCATCAAGTTTGAAAGTTTAAATAAAGATGTATTTTTATTTTTTATTCGAGGAAGGAGACTGGCCTCCAATGGAACACTATGCAACAGCATTTTTTTTAAACGCGCAGAACTGACTAAAAAGTAGATCATACCTTATTAAAATTGCGAAAAACTTTTATTTGTGTTGCATATAAAAGAAGAATGTATATTTTTGTATCACTGTAGAATATTTTGTTAGAATTTACTCATTTAAAATGTTTAAAAATCNTAAAAGAAGAATGTATATTTTTGTATCACTGTAGAATATTTTGTTAGAATTTACTCATTTAAAATGTTTAAAAATCTATTAATTAAAGCATTTTATTTGCAATTGTGTATTACCAATCCACATGCTTTATAAAGCACATTCTGCTAGAAAACCTTCGTAAAGTAGGATAATCGTAATAATTACTACATGGGTGTACTTAGGAAAATATTATTAAAGACTGTTCACGGCTAAATAAGCACATTTGAAAGCCCTGCTTAAGATCTACTTGTGCCCACATCGAGTATTCTTCCGCCATACATAAAATTAACATTGCCGGGGGCCTGATCACTTTATTCCTGCGTCGGCCAAGGGAAACTAAAATTTGTAGAAACGTACATATTTTAAAATTTTGCTAATTTTTACACTAATGTGCATTAAAAATAACAGAAAGTAAAATAAATCAATCTGTTATGCATAACTTTTTATCTAACACTTTAATTCAATATTAAATAATGGCACTGCTTCCCCTTCGTAGTGACCAACTTTACCGGGCGCATGCCAGTTGGTGTGTCCGTTTTAAAATGTACGTAGGTGGGAGCAGTGACATTTCTCAAAAGTTGATTTCAAAAGTGCTCACTTTATTGTGAACAGTCTATAGTAATGTTAACGAATATTTTTAATAATTATTTAATAAATGTTTACTGTCGTGGCTGAAATAAATGTGCATAAAGACAATTATTGAGAATATCTGCAAACATGATTACTAATTCTTTATTATTTACAATTAAAGTATTTATTATGTCGTGTTCGATGCGGTTTTTTTTTTTTTTTGCTAAGTGTGCTTTTCGAAGCATCCAAAAATGAGAAACACTGGAATTTTCATAAAAAGTACACTGTCACTAATAATTTTTTTTTAACATTTAAATAAGTATATTATAATGTGCATTATTCTTTCATATGTAATATAAATAGTACGTTTCTGTTTATTTTAGTAGTGTTTGTATTATTTTTTAACGAGTTCTGGATGGTGTACAATCGGGTGCAGTATTCCATTAGAAGCCACTATCCTTCTACTTTAAGAAGACAGAAATAACAGATTAAACACAGATTAAATAAAAGNGGTATTCCATTAGAAGCCACTATCCTTCTACTTTAAGAAGACAGAAATAACAGATTAAACACAGATTAAATAAAAGTTAAAATGGAAATGTTACATTCGCAGTTAAGTTTTTACTTCAAACGAATATCTCAACTTGAAAAACTGGGATATTCCAAATTATCAACAGTCTAATGACTTGAGCAACACATGTCTCGTCCAAAGTTTCAATAGACAATCGAATTAATTTTAACAGGTTCACGACGCAGCTATCGAACGTAGTGTTTGTGTTTTCAAACTCCGAAAGAACATGTATGTACAAACCATTGCAAACATTTCTTGCGTGAACCAAGGTTGTTGCAATGTTACCTTACGAGTTGGTAACAAATAGCGACGCAGTCTTCTCGCTTTTGATATTGACCGCGATACAACTCCTCAAGGCCACTCCGGGCAAGAGAAAACAGGAAATATTTCCAGCTTAAACAAACGGCGAGCTTATTGTGACAGATCCCGGTGGTAACACGACGCGAGAACGACAAACAATAATCGCCGCAACGCGCGACGTGTGTGTTGTCGGAGCGTGACCGGCCCGCCGACTGTAACTTAGAAGCTTCTGCGAGCGCCAACTGCATAATATTTTATCTCCGTTCGCGAAACACGGCGGGCGCGAAGGAGAAACAAGGAAAGGGCGGGCCGTCACGTGCGGAAATTCGCGACGCTAATGGGAGCTCCGCGCCCGGGGGGAACGTGCCTCTGGCCCGGCGGCGTCTTCGCGTCGGAATGTTTGTGTTTACTCCCGTACCCGATGCGTTCAAATAATGCGCGTGGATTGATGCATTACGTGCAGGCGCCGCGTTCCGAGGCCGGGCGCTTGAAGTCGAGCAGCACGTAGCCTGCTGTAATTACAACGCGCGTGTTGCTTATTTCTCTGGCGGTGGAATCCCAGAGGCAATAGCAGAACTTCAGACTATCTCGATGCATAGTTTAAAGTCACCTAGGAACTAATATGAAGATTTGAGTCCATGCGTCTCAATAGCGATTGTCTACTTTCCATGTACTCCAAACAACTCTGACAGGAAATTGTCGTGTCATTTTAAGTCTTGCACAATTTATTAAAAATAACAGGAAACGAAATGTTTTTGGCAGTGTTCTTGCACTAATCTGAGCACATAAAGGTGATTACCAAATTTCATGTCACTGCCTGTAGTAACTGCGTTTATTACAAAATATACATTGCCTAGNAGTAACTGCGTTTATTACAAAATATACATTGCCTAGCATATACTATTGGCTGTTGTCCGAAAATTGGGAAAAGTAGCCGTTTGTTTTACTATGTGTGTGTGATATATATATATATATATATATATATATATATATATATATATATATATTCTTTTCCCAATTTAGGGAAATATCTGTTAGATATTATACACTAACACTGGTTGTTTTCAGTGTAATAAAATACTTTAAATTAATTATTTTAAGTAGTTATTTTACATACCAACCAAATCAGTTCGGGCAACGTGATAAATTATACATTAATTAATTAGAGTTTATGAAATGAAAGTCTGTTAAGAAATGATAAAACTGGCTCCTCAAATACTTTTGAACCAATCGTCCTTCTTTAGTGCAGGTTTCCTTCATCTTTCCAACAGCATCCCCTCTCAGAATGACCATCAGAATGCTTCTGTAGCCACCCCTTCTGATGACATCAGGAAATAGTTGTTTTACGATGTTTCCAAATTCGCCCATTGGAAACTACGTTTCAGAAATNCCCTTCTGATGACATCAGGAAATAGTTGTTTTACGATGTTTCCAAATTCGCCCATTGGAAACTACGTTTCAGAAATGTTTCACATCTTCTTAGCCTGAAACTGCAAAGCACATATGGAATCTTCTCTCTATTTTTTACTATTGTTGCTAATATCAGTAATTACATTCAAACTGAATTGTTCTCNGCACATATGGAATCTTCTCTCTATTTTTTACTATTGTTGCTAATATCAGTAATTACATTCAAACTGAATTGTTCTCCAGAGTTATGTCTCCGTTATCTACTTGTACCTCTTTCTCGTCGCCGTTCTCTATCGCTTTATCTTTCTTGCCATCGTTTTTTACTTATCCACCTTTCTCATCTCTTATTAGAGCGGTCAATGAAGAGTCGCTTTAGATCTTATTCGGATTGTAGATTTCCAATGGGATCAGTAGAAAGTGATGGAGTCATAAGGCCAATTTTTTCTAGAGTGACAAACATGGCTTCATATTGGCTACATTTCATACCTGTTAATGAAATCTGTTCTTCTTGAATTGGACAAACATCAGGCCCTCAGAACAGTGTCGAATTTTGTTTGTTTCTGTCCAAGTCGTTACATGATTTTAATATTCTGATTGACCTACTCCACAGACCTTTGCCCCTGACTATGTATTGCCTTCCNCCAAGTCGTTACATGATTTTAATATTCTGATTGACCTACTCCACAGACCTTTGCCCCTGACTATGTATTGCCTTCCGATGAACTAATAACTAATGAAATAAATTTTCCCCTCATTCCGTAACATTCCTGAATATTATGTTTGCAGAATTCAAGACCATTTTATCTTTTCAGTTTGCTCTGAGATTCCAAAATTATGAAAATANCTGAATATTATGTTTGCAGAATTCAAGACCATTTTATCTTTTCAGTTTGCTCTGAGATTCCAAAATTATGAAAATACATAACAGGATAAGCGCCTCTTCCTCTGTTCTTTTGCTTTAGAAAGGTCGCAACAGTACAATAATAGTAAAATATGTATAGTACACGAGAATGAAATTTTAGTCGTAATATGGCTGACTCTGCGCGTCAATTGGATCGACCTGATATTTTAAGTTCATTTCTTTAACTGCCATTGGATGCACAAGTCCTATTTTTGCACATTTTTTGACAGGTTTCACATGGCTTTCAGTACACCAGTACTTGTTCCGGAGTGATGTTTTTCTTATCTGCAGCTTTTTAAATAATTTGCTTTTCCGACATGTCCAATCGTAAAGTGTGTCTCGTGAATTGTGTTGATACCCTCTGTGTTGATTGATAACACGTCACTCAACGGATGTTTTAACTTTCCTGTACAACCCAAGTCGTATATAATCCTCAGGATATTTTCCTGCGGTTTTCAGGTTTTGATTCTCACACCTTCTCAATCATATGCTGGCACTGTTCTTTTCATATGATCGAACAGTTTTCCTTCTTACTCTTGAAAGCATTTAGCATCATTCGACTGTCTGAAAACTACCAGACTACACGGCAAAATAACATCACACGTCAGTACTCAATGGACAATGTACCTGGTGCGTGTACATGTCTGAGACAAATTCCAAATTTCGGATTTTATCACTATCAACAGAGTGCTGGTTATTGCCCACAACAACAAATTAACGTTTCAATTATGTAACTAATTAATTTTATTCACTAAAACTGTTGGTTATTAAGCATAATTCCCATTACGCTCATAAACCAAATTTATCGATTCAATCGTAACATACAAAAGCATGTATCTGAATCTGGGTATTAGGAGTTCACGGCAATTATTTATTTTGTTTAGCACGCATTACAATAGCATACAACCCAATAGTAATACATTTTGGTTTCTAAGAATTACATACTAACATTTTATCGATGCATTGATATTTGTCATTAGGTCCACCGAAATTAAAATTTTAGATTACAAAATGAAATCAAAATAGAAAAAATGACAATAAAACTACGTAGGAGTTCAATTAACGGTGAAATAACTATACCAACGATTTAACTTAATTAGAAATGATCTAATCTAAGCTAATACAAAAATTAAAATCCATAAACAATCTAAATAAAGACAAGCAACAAACGTGGCCGTCATTGTAAGTACAAAAATACGTCCGGCAAGTAAAGAACTTGCCAACAATAGAACCTTTGTGTGTTTCCCTAAAGGAATTCATATAATATTAGTATATACTCCGTGAGGTTACAGGCGATGGTGAGTGTGGAAACCTAAGTACTGTACTGTGGAAGAATGACATACGCAGAGACAGGGCTGGAAACCAAAATCGAAGTAAGTAAGTAGCAGAGTACAGGACAGTTAGTTTATTTTACCGATGGCCTCGGAGACGACTATGGAAAAAGAGAAACTAACAAACTGAGTGTCCATACGAAACCTTAATACATAACCTCGCCGCGCCATTCCTTGTAGTTAACATTTTCATCGCGTGAAGCTAGAGTAAGGCAAAACTCAAATTTTTAAACTTACATTTAACCCTATTTTAATTCTGAACAATACAAGATGGGTTTCTCCTTATACCTATCTGATAACTCCGTGTTGTAATCAATATGTAGTCAGCTAAACTGATACTCCTATGAAGTGCAAGTATAAATGATCAGCAGTAGAAAAGGACTTGCATGTGTTCAGAAACCAAGCTATAAATGTAATCATACTATTGGAGTTTCACTGTTAACTGAGCGCTTTTTGAAAGCACTGCTTAGTTTCTTCATTTTGTTTACTGTGCACCCTTCTACCAAATTTAAACATTAACATTCCTGTGGCCTTATGACTAGTATGATGTGACGGTTTCTGCCGACACACGCAAATAGGACTCTGTCTCTTTTTCCTTAGGAAGATGTTCGATTTTCAAGGAATAGAGACACCCGTTAGTGTTTCATCAAAGGGTATCATAAAGCTTAGCCTGGGTTTGCACAGTAAAAGAAAACGTAGTTACAAAAATATATTTTCCCCTTTTTCTGAAGTACAAATACTATATCAATTCCCGATATGGGATTGCAAAATCTATTTAAAAGTTTGTTTTATGCAAAATAATTAAAAATAAAGATTACATATATTTTTTAATGATGCAGAGCCATCCCCTCCCCTTTTTAAAACTGAGGAACAAGCGTTCCTTCCCTAATTAAGTCCCTTTCCTGTCTCCCTGAACAGGGGAGAACCCAAGCCTTTTATACAAATTCGTCGTTGTCTTCTGGAACAATTTCCGACGTTCACGAAGCGGAAACGCCCCCTGGTGGCGTCACGGCTGACCAGCGTCACATTGTCAGGGAGTCATTAAGGGTGGGGAAGGGGCAGCAAGCGAAGCTTCGAAACAGCACACTAGCACGCCACGCACCTTTTGCCGTCCAGCGCTCATGGAGGCAACAGCAGCGAGATGGTCAGTTGAGCGGGTCCCATCGCACCAAAAGTAAACCATGTCCATGAACCTCATGTAGAAACAGCAATCCAAGGCGAGGTAAACTTAGGCGAAATTTTTTACGTGCGTAGGCCGTCACAATGAATACATATTCTAAGTAACACTATGAAATATTCAAAAAGAGGAATATGTTACTATTAACCCATTGTTATATTAAATTTTATATATAAAGTAATTTCAGAGGCTGTAAATTGAAACACTATCCTTTCATTAAGATTGCGATAGAGAACGATCATCACTCCTCCACTATCACAGGAAATTTCAATCACCTGTTGCTCATCGTACATTTACACCATGGCAGCTGGTATGGGCTGTTCACGATAAACTGAGCATTTTCGTAAGCCCTGCTTATGATCCATTTGTTTGCACATTGTTTATTCTTCCACCATATGTTAGATTACCATTACCATGGGCATAACTACTTTATTAATGCCCCGGTCAACTGAAACTGTGACATTATTACAAAAGTAGATATTTTTCATATCTGCTTATTCTTACATTTTTATATGTATTAAATAAACAGAAAAGAAAATAATTATTCCAATATGTAAAAATGTTTACACAACACTTTTTATTCAACGTTACGACATAGAACTATTTTCCCTCCATTACATGGTACATGCCATTTTAGTTTTGCCCATTAAGATATATGTACGTAAAGGGTAGTGAAGTAAGGGTCCTTAAAAAGACAACTTAAGTATTGCAACCGTTTATTAGCAACCAAAAAAATTACTGATCAAAAAACATGTTCGCATTTGCTGCGCATATATCAAAAGGTGAGGTTTCAGTAATAACGCTCGATATTCGTTACTCCTCATCCCGACCCCAAAGAACAATATTTTGCCTTGAAAATAAATATTGTATAAAGCAGCTACGAAGGTGAGACCGCGTTTTGGCATGTGTTAGTGTTTTGTATTTAATAGACATTCTGAAAGATGCAGCAGTTAGATGCAATTTAGTCAGATTTCTCTCACCTTCCGCAGTAATGCTTTTCAACTTTAATTACTTTAATTTTATGCCTATTTTCAGACGAAATTAATTGAAATGGATCTTCTAAAAAATTGTTATATACTACCAGAACTACCCGTGGTTGTCCGGGCATAAAATTGCAATGAGAGATACACAATCTTGTTTTAGGGGTTTTGGGCGCTATAACGGTCAAGGTATGCACGAACTTGTTTTTACGGATTTCCGAACCAGTGGTGNCGACCCCAAAGAACCATATTTTGCCTTGAAAATAAATATTGTATAAAGCAGCTACGAAGGTGAGACCGCGTTTTGGTATGTGTTAGTGTTTTGTATTTAATAGACATTCTGAAAGATGCAGCAGTTAGATGCAATTAAGTCAGATTACTCTCACCTTCCGCAGTAATGCTTTTCAACTTTAATTACTTTAATTTTATGCTTATTTTCAAACGAAATTAATTGAAACGGATCTTCTAAATAATTGTTATATACTACCAAAACTACCCGCGGTTGTCCGGGCATAAAATAACTATGAGAGATACACAATCCTGTTTTAGGGGTTTCGGGCGCTATAACGGTTCAAGATATGCACGAACCTTTTTTTTACGGATTTCCGTGCCAAGGGGGGCCGAAGCCTATTTTGGCCTACACAATATTTTAAGTTGGATACTGTACGGCATCCCAGCCAAATTTGGTCTAGTTCCGCCGAACGGTGTAGAATTGTATTAAAAAAAAAAAACCATACGTACATCCACACATAATAGTACATATATAAAATATCTGGCATATATATATATATGGAATTCAGTGTGCTAAACTGAGGTATTTATTCCGCGTTATTTATATATTTGAAATAGTTTACATGAAAATCTACATGTCACAGTTGAACATCATAATTTAGTATAGTTTATTTTTGGCAAATAAACTCTTCTCAAATCAAACCTAAAAAAATTATGATAATTACTGAAATGCAGTTACTTTATGTTCAGTTCTGACTGGGCTGTCTACGCAAACTGCGACAGCAGTTCTAAGATTTCTCACTGCAAAAGAGTCCTGGAAGGGGTAAGAATATTCTAGCCCGATGTCGGGAAATTTACTTTTCAACAATAGCACCAAAAGTTGACACCAGAACAGTGGATGAATGTTTGGTGGCTGAGGCTGAATTTCTCCTCCTACGTGTTAACTTAACATCTTACAGCAGCTTGTGTGTATGAATTTATCCTGTACCGTGTGTTTTTAACTATGCACTGAGTGTAAAATGAAATTGTTATTTCGTGTGTTCCTCGAAAAAAAAAAAAAGAATGATATATTTCTGATTTTCTTCCACAGAAGTGTTTTTAAAAACTTTAGGCATGAGTCAATTAATGTATTCGAACTAAACTAAGACACTTCCGACTATAGATGTGTTTCTTTAAGCACGATCCAGAATTTTGTTATAAAAAAAGCTTAACAACGCTGCTAACAGCGTTGAATGTGTAATTTTTTTCCCCTTAACGACCACCATAATTATTTTTGAGCATATATACGAAACTATGTTTGATATATTGCTTTTCATTTTTTTTTTTTTCCACTTGCCAATGAAGTAACCGAAGTAGAGATATTTCGTATAAAATCAGGTTTTGTTATGTGCTGAAGTATACGGGTCAACAGGAGTGACACGAGTTTAGGAAACATGGGGACTAACTATAAACTCATGAAATAACACGAAATAATGAAGTGAGATATTGATAATAACTACAACATAATGAAATATCATTACGCTGCATATTATTATAAAATAAATAACCACACACGATAACAGGCAGATAATTGTACGAAGGAAAAATAATGACTATTACCATGAGATATATTAAGAAAGCTTTGACGATGTGAGAATCAAAACTAACTTAGCTTGGAAGCATTTTTACTGTGTTTCTGATATATACCCAATATTCTCTGCGAGAGAAAATATCAATTATTTTTAATGAGTTATTATTCGGTAGGAAAAACTATCAGATGTGTAGAACTTGGCACACATTAGATACATATGGGGGGGGGGAGTACTTTAGGTATAAGCAAAATCAATTCCATGTAAACGTTACATAGCAAAACACTGAATCACGTAAAATCAATTGAGAGCAAAGTGGCTTCCTTGATGGCAGGACTTTTGAAGATAAAATCTTTGTTCTCAATCAGATTATAGAGAAGAAAACAGCAATAAATGCAAACACCCATCTTTCGTTGTTTGACGTCTGAAGAGCATACTCCAACCCACCCTTGGGTAAATTGGTTTAAACACGAGTCTTATGGCTTTAGTAAGGAATGTCTTGACAAGCAAAATGGGCAATAAAGACAGGGATTGGAAACTTAGGGAGAAAATTTCAAATTGCAAGAGAGTTAAAACACGTTTTTTGCCTGACCCCACATATTATTTAAAGTATTCGTACAAAGAGCTGTGTACACTTGGATGAAAACGTGCGAGAATGTGGGCCTTTAAGTAGGAGACTATTGCCAGTACACTCTCGTATTCCCTGATGATCAGGTTATTATATATAGTGACGACGATGATGTTCAGTGTAGAAAGGTAAAATAATAATGAAGTATTAAAAATAACTTAATACTAAATATTGAGAAAGAGAGAGTATTTTTGTCTAAAGTTGCCTGCAATGTGAGTCATTCAGGTAGCATATTGTCAGAAGAAGGAAACAGGGAAAGGGGTATCCACAACAGAATAACACAAGGAACAAAATTCTGTCAAACTCCACATTGTTTACTATGGTCAAATAAGATTAATTTAAATAATAAGATCCTGAGAAGCGTCTTGGAATAAAGGGTAGGAAATGAGAGAGATACGAGCCGTCGATGAGGAAAAGGGTAAGTCCGATGCATCTCGACGTGGCCATGAAGAACACAGTCCACTGCCCGAACACTTTTTTTTTTCCTCTGACGTCGACTCGCGGGTCACCGCGGAATAATCGAGAGATTTGTAATCGTCGCGGCGAAGTGTCGGCTCGCCTTGTTTGTTTATTTGTTTGCCGTGCGCGAAGCAACGAATAGCATTTGTCTCCTCGACTCCTACGCGTCTCTTAAGCAGGTTTCACACGGCACAAAGATGTTTACGTGCAAGATTTCGAACGAAAATTTTCGTTCGAGAATTCCAACTAAATTTGGTTTGAAACGAGTTCACACGCAGCTAAATAAGATAAGTACTGTCTCGCACCATAATTAGTGGATAGCCCTGGTAGAACCGAACAGCCAGATGTTATAATACAAGCTATGAAGTTGTTTACTTCAACAAGGTAATTGCTTCAAGCTACCCCGCCAAAGAAATAATTGTTTTAATTTTATTCTCAGCACACTGTCTGAACTCAATTTTTTTTTTCACTGTCTTCCTCTTTGCAGACCTCAGGTTATTATTTTCTTTTACCTGCAAGGTTGATGTACACCAGGTCACATGACCAACAACAAGGACCGATCGGATCACAAATTGTATCGTCACGCACGAAAAAAAATAGGACATATTGTATCTTCTCATCTTGTGCAAGATTGTGCCATGAACAACGATGTTGTGCAAGAGATTCTCCTGCAAGGTCAGCAACTGGCGTAAGTTTTGAACTCATTTTGCGTCGTGTGAAACCTGCTTCGCAGGCAGAGAGCCGTCTTTCTCGAGGTGGGCACGTCGCGGATGCGCGGCGCGACAGACGTAAACATCGTCCATCAGCGCGTTGTGACGCGCGGACAGGTGAGCCGGGGGCTTTTGTGAGGCCGTGGGACGACCACGGCGGCGACAAACGCGGGGCCGTCGTCAACGGCCTTTCACATGGTAATGGCCGCCGGGGTCTTGAACTGGGCTTGCTATTGGAATGAGAACTCCACATTGAAGGCGACACGGGGCTCGTTGATGCCATGCGCCGTCCACGATTAACCGAGCACTTTTGAATGCCCTGCTGAAGGGCGCCGCCACCTGGAGAAGGTTAGTTTGACAGTCGGGAAGCGAGGGAGTGATAAGAGCTACAATGCCACGCCCATCGAGTGTGCCGTCGCCGCTAAGCTGTGAGCTGGCGTGCAGTGTTCTCGTCGCGTTTAACGGCGACCCTGTCATTAGAGAAGTGCGAAATTCGCGTTCTTGTTTCAAGACAGACTAGACTTCAAACACTTGTGCTTCTGTATTTCGTTTGTCATTGGATTACAGCTTGTCCGGACACGGTAAAAAGGGGCCTCATTGCTGCAGAACCCAATAAAAAAGTGGCACCAAATCGAACATGGTGTTTCTGATGTCCATGGTGTCTTAAAAATAATAAGCAGACATGCTCTGAATTGTGTTCTATTTTCGTTGTCCGACAAATTTGGACACACGTTTAACAGTTTCGTTAAAAAAAAGAAACTTGAATTTCAAACAATTTGCAGCACAGTTCGCGCGCCAGGTAGGCATATTTCCTCATTTAGTATCCGTCAGTGAAATGAAAAAAACTTGCCCTTGGTAGATNAGTTCGCGCGCCAGGTAGGCATATTTCCTCATTTAGTATCCGTCAGTGAAATGAAAAAAACTTGCCCTTGGTAGATTGCCGTTTGTGGCACCTACCGAACATGGATTACATGTCTGTCTTGTTAGGGTATTGGCTAATGATTGAAACACATAGTTCGATATATTCTAGTACCAGAGACGATCGCACACACCACACACATGTCCGAAGGAATTGTTTAGAAATAGCTTGGCGAACTGTTTGTCTGCGCCATAGTAGCGCGACAACACTGCTGGTTGCTTTAGTAACAGCATTGAAGGGCCTGTGTTGGGGTCCATTGTGACCAAGGAGGATTATGAGTGGTCTCGTCAGCTTCGTCTCTNGATTATGAGTGGTCTCGTCAGCTTCTTCTCAATTTCGCAAATACATATCTGTCATCCTCGGTCGTTTTGGTGGCACTCCCGAGGNTGGTTGCTTTAGTAACAGCATTGAAGGGCCTGTGTTGGGGTCCATTGTGACCAAGGAGGATTATGAGTGGTCTCGTCAGCTTCGTCTCTATTTCGCAAATACATATCTGTCATCCTCGGTCGTTTTGGTGGCACTTCCGACTGACCCGGCTGCGGAGAAGCGGTGCGTGCGCCGTTTTCGTTCTGCACGCTAGTATTTGGAGCCCCCTAACTTCTTTCCTGGTAATCCCATTCTCTTAATATTTTCTTCTCTCTATACCTGTGGCTTTGTTCTGCAGAAGTTAATGACGGTTGTCGGTTTTGTGGCAGATTTCGACTCGGATCCTTGCCCTTCTTTCGCGGCATGACGCTGTTTCGCGAGTTAAAAGCGTAGCTGCTTCTAATATTTTCGGAGTAGATCAGTGGTTGTTGCGTTAAAAGGAGGGCCCTTTGAAGCCCTTTCGAATGAGCTATCACTCGCGTCCGTGGCACTTGTAGTTTCGGAGCAATGGCACGCGAAATAATAAAAGTGCTGCAAATTGCGCCGAAATTGGTCTCAAACTCGATGACGCACCCTCGGAAGCGATAAGGCGAACATTATAAAACAATGTATTTATAGTATGCGGGCAACCTTGCTCCGTCGATCGTTACATGTACGGGGACTGAGTGGCGGGGCGAGGCGCGGTACATGTTTTCGTGACGGCGAATGCGGCGCGCATTACCCAACGAGCGTGCGAGAAAGACATGTAATCCATGTCAAAATATACAGTGGCGTGGGCCTAACGGCTTTATTCATGCGTCAGTCGATTGAAAACGGGAAACTGTTAGGAACTTGAGAGAGTTACTTTTACATGCCAATTTCTACTCTGGTGTGAATATAGCAGAACAACAAAAACATGATTTTCCAGACATTTAAACATTACACTAGCAATACAATGTCAGAACTGGAACTATTTTCTTGATTCTTTGCCAACTTACCAGGGNCGTGACGGCGAATGCGGCGCGCATTACCCAACGAGCGTGCGAGAAAGACATGTAATCCATGTCAAAATATACAGTGACGTGGGCCTAACGGCTTTATTCATGCGTCAGTCGATTGAAAACGGGAAACTGTTAGGAACTTGAGAGAGTTACTTTTACATGCCAATTTCTACTCTGGTGTGAATATAGCAGAACAACAAAAACTTGATTTTCCACACATTTAAACATTACACTAGCAATACAATGTCAGAACTGGAACTATTTTCTTGATTCTTTGCCAACTTACCAGGGAGCCTGCTTGCCCGCTGTACGGTAGCGTCTATGCAATAAACGAGCAGAAATGTTTTCAAAGGTTGAACGTGTTCACGTTACCTTGAACAGCTTATAACTTTGCGTTAACTCTGTATCAATAGCTAGTTCGTTATAGACGTTCTTTCCGATTTTTTTTTTTCGAGAGAAACAAAGAATCCAAGATGTCGTGTGGAATTACACTTTAAGAATTATGCAGTAACTGTAGTTCTCGAACATGATTACTGTACGATATGCAGAACTCATTAAAACATAGTACAGACACCACTAATATTGTCTGAAAAGTATGATTTATGATGCATAAAAAAATATGTATGCTTTTGTAACATTAAAATATCTTGCAAGATCATCAAAATTAGTGTGGTGAAATTTAGTTTTGGTCTCTAAAAAGACTGAGAGATATTTTTTCTAAATAATATTTTACTAAGAAGTTTAGTTTGTGATCTTGTGTTGGTGTGCTTTTAATAATATGTAAATCTGAATTTTTTATTATTGTTAAACGTTGCGCTATTATTATCACCCAAATAACACATTCAAGATAGCAGTATTTCACAGGTACGCTTATTTTCATTCTTATATGTCAAGCAGTGTATATTAATCATACACTGAAAAGCCAAAAAACTGGTGTAGGCATGCATATGCAAATAACAGAGGTATGGAACCAATCAGAGTAACGCGATGCGGTCGGCAGCTAGATCGGTTACTGCTGCTACAATGGCAGGTTATCAAGATTTAAGTGAGTTTGAACGTGGTGTTATAGTCGGCGCACGAGAGATGGGACATAGCATCTCCGAGGTAGCGATAACATTTGGATGTTCGCGTACGACCATTTCACGAGTGTACCGTGAATATAAAACATCACATCTTCGACATCGCTGTGGCCGGAAAAAGATCGTGAAAGAACGGGACAAACGACGACTGACAAGNGGGTCTCGGAGTGAGCCGGAGGAAGGAGATCTAATGACTAATTACCAAGCGAGCCATCAATCGTCTTAATGCTATAATGTTCTTTCATATATGTAGTATCTAAATAATTCAGTCAGAGTTAATTTTCGGGGTTTTAGTCCAATGGTTATGCGCATACAGGCTAAAGATGAGAGATTATGCATTAGTGTCCTAGGTTGAGACCATGAAATACATTACAAATCAGTACAGGAGAAGTTTGGTTTTTTTCGCTAGACAAATCGACGGTACTGCCCTCACACGACGTGGCGCGATAACTGCGAACATCATAAAATGAAGAAAATTTGTTTTTTCGGACGTTGGCCTGACTAAAAAGTGCTACCAAATATGTTGTAGCACCACACAGTCAACACTGCTAGGATCGTCACTGTATAGCTTGTATCACGCAATGTAATGCAATAGGCATAGAGCTGTCCTGTTTTGTCTTTTACAGTAGTTTGAACCGCTCAGCAGCAACTCAAGTGTTCGTAAATTATGACATTACGTAGAATCACCACCGGTGCGGGATCTTCGTTGCACGAGTGTGTAACCTTACACACTTAAGTATTTAGGAAGCACAATATACTGAGAAAAAAATACTGTTGTAGGAACCAAATTTCTGTAGCTACAACCCCATCTGGATAGCTAATATAGTGGCAGCATTCGATTAAGTTGTCACTACCATCGAAAAATTGTTGATGTAGATAGTAATAGCAATACAACTGTCTGTTGTGGTCGACACGACACGATTGTGCCTGTAACTGTACGTGCACTGTAAACATCAATTCTTGTAAAATTTTTAAAGTGTAATGGAAGCTTTTAACCCCATACATCATACGGAAATGGTACCACGTGTCAGGCTGCATATATGAGAATGTTTATCATCACTACTATACAAACTTGGTAACTTCCCTAAGCATTTGACCGACCGAGGTGGTGTAGTGGTTAACTTTCGTACTCGCATTCTGGAGGACCTGGGTTCGAATCCCGGTCCGACCATTCTGATTCCTTCCATGTCTCTGAGTAACTTGCTCCATCTTTATTGACCTTGCTGTTGACGAGACGTTAAACCTTACCTACCTATTGACTCTTCCATAAGCAAATGGTGGAACGCTACACCATGGGCGTATGAGAGATAACTTTGCCATTCACGCTTTCTTCCTATACACTGTAAAAAAAATTGTAATTTTTACTGATAAATTGTTTGTTGCAAATGCTTGTAACAGTACAAAGATTTCTCTTGTAAATCTACTCGTTTGTAAAACTACAAGGGCCGTGCTTGAGACAGATCTCAATAAATGTTTGTACTATACTGACCCGTATCGATGAACTTCAGCAAAATGGGGGACACTCAACAACGTAAAACCATATAAAGCTGTTTGTGCAAAAACTATGGGAGATGTAANACTTCAGCAAAATGGGGGACACTCAACAACGTAAAACCATATAAAGCTGTTTGTGCAAAAACTATGGGAGATGTAAAGTGTAGTTGCGTGCAAAAAGAAATGTATTGTAAGTATTAATAACGTAAAACACCTAAAATCACTCAAATAATCATAATAAAACGACAATTTCAATAAAATGTGATCATATTACACATTAACTGTTAATGTATCCTAGCTGCACAGAACTCTTAAATCGGCTCTCAAGACCTCGTTGTTAAGAGGCAACCAAATCTCTCAACTCAATAATAGAACTCTTGAAATAACGTCCTTAATATTTTGTAGGTACTTCCATCTATACTTACTATAAAAATATGTGTAAAATTTGTAAGTCAAGTTGGTATAGTGTTTAAGAGTGCGGGCTAGTAATACAAGGGGTGTGGGTTTGAGTCCCCGTGCTGTCAAAGTGCAATTTTGTTTTCGTAAATTATGTTTTAAATATTTTTTAAAATTATTATCTGTTATTAATTCATCACATTTGTTTTATAGAAGAAGAAAATTATTCTATGTTCACTTCACAATAATATAAGTTGTAATACAAAGCTATAATTTGTAATATTACAAATATATATTTTGCAGATTTTACAAGAAAACTGTTTGTAGTTTTTCAAAGGATTTTCTTGGCAACTGGGTTTCCAAAGATTTTTTTTAGAGTGTACGTAGGCCTAAACTGAGACGTGGTAATTTCTTAGAGTATATGTTCCTAGAACAGAAGAACCTGTTCTTGCTGCAGAACAGATACTTCCTTAAACAAAACAACTACAGCAATATTTGAACTGTTCCTGCAATGAGAAGAACTGCAAGAAACTGACAAAACATTCTTATGCCGGTCCCAAGTTTGGTTGCTGCTGCCCTAATAACTCGATTACAGAACTGTTCTTTTTTTATAGCGTTTTTATTGACACGACAGGAACAATTACAATCAGTGATACAAAGATATAAACATGGTAAGGTATACAAAAGCAACATTCCAGTGTAAGTACACTCTTCTGTCAAAAATGAATTTTTAAGGTGCCAAGAAACAAAGTAGAAAGACCAAATTAATAATCAGCTGGGGGNCACTCTTCTGTCAAAAATGAATTTTTAAGGTGCCAAGAAACAAAGTAGAAAGACCAAATTAATAATCAGCTGGGGGGAAACTATCCAAAACCGCAAAGTGAATTAACTGAACAGAAATGTTCTGTGTCACTTCCGTGTTGATTTTTTTTTTTCCTGTGTAAGACGATGCGTAAGTACGAACGAACGAGAACTGGGACAAGGCATGCGTCANGTGTTGATTTTTTTTTTTCCTGTGTAAGACGATGCGTAAGTACGAACGAACGAGAACTGGGACAAGGCATGCGTCAAGCGGGAAACAGGAGGGTGACTGTCGGCTGTTAGTCAGACAATAAACGAGAACGACAGTAGATCACCCGCTCGTCTGCGCTGCCCACGTTAATATCGCCGTGGGTTGCCTCACAACAAATCTCCTGGGTAGGTGTACAGTTCACAACTGTGGTCAAAGCTCAATGGAAGCAGAGGTCGGCCACTTGACCCACCCCGTTCACATTTTCAGAGGTCACCAAACATTTGACGTTTTCCTTTTGTCATTCAACATGGAGACACCAAAGTGCTTCACATTCTAGCGCGTACTCCTTCATTTGTCTCCGTCTCTTTTCCTCCCCTTCCACTAGTTCTTTTTTTTTCTTCTTCTCACTTCATCAAGTGCAGAAAGTTGAAGTTGGTTATGGGGAGGGGGGATAAAAANTAGTTCTTTTTTTTTCTTCTTCTCACTTCATCAAGTGCAGAAAGTTGAAGTTGGTTATGGGGAGGGGGGATAAAAAGCCGTCTTGAATGAACTTCGTTAAGAACAGCGTAGCGGAGAATGGACGCTGTGGCGTATTAAAGAAAAAGGTCAATTTGTCATTGTTGTACGAAACACGCACCGCACGACAGAAAAAAAAAAGGGCGAGAGATAGTTTAGAGAAGAAGGAAGTGAGGTTCAACTGCATGACCTTAATCTCTTCTTTTTCGCTGACAATTTTTTGGCACAAAAACTGGCGCGATTCGAAACAAATGGACTTATCGTTGACGACAATTTTTTTTTAAGTACGCATTCGACAATCTACGACGACAATGCGAGACTAAATATAGTTTCCGTACATAAAATAAGATCACTGGTAACCGCCCGCAAATAGAAATACGCACATTAGTGACTGCCAAAACTAAATTTTTGCAAGCATTTTGAGAGAAATGACGTGCAGTTTTTTTCTTCTCCGAGTGCAAATGTAGAATATAGTCACAGCGCCATACGTTCATTTTACATGGATTGTTTTATTTTCTTTTGAAGTTAATATTTGAAATAAAATAGCACCTATAACTCTCTGTAGGTCTATTTTAACGTAAATAATTATTGACACATCTATAATAATTACAGTATTTAATTATGAAAACTAGTTCCATGTGTTGATGTTTTAATACGTTGATAATTCTAAAATTGGTGGTCTCTGAAAGTAATTTGTTATAGGCCACTTGTTGTATTAACATTAGAGTAAGAATGATTTATATATAAGTAACGTGTTTATAATTCCAAAAATCTNATGATTTATATATAAGTAACGTGTTTATAATTCCAAAAATCTTACATTATTTCTTGATGTACGCCTGGGTACTGTTATTATGCCTACTACACTGTTGAACTTCGCATGCGGCAGAAGAATTCATAATTGCAGAAATAAGTATTTAAACAAGCCTTTTAAAAGAGCACTGCTAGACGTTTTCATGCTCTGAATATGACCGACGCAGTACTTAATTTATATTTTACGTCAATACCAATAAATGCATCACATAAGTTTCATAGTCAATTCTGGCCTAAATTATTTTAATATATCTCAAACACGATAAATAATTCGTGCTTATCAAGGATTGGAAGGGCGGAACACAGCTTGTTAGGGTGAAAATGATTGTAAAAATAACCCTGTTTTATGCCATGAACTATTTCTGAGTATGAATGTGGACTCTGGTGGCGCCTTTTTTTATCACAAGAAATGGCCCTCTGAAACTGCTAATTTGCATGCCATATCCTTATATCTCTAAAAACGTATGCGTAAGAATAAAAATTAAAAACCATATTTACACAGGCGGTTGGATAAGTTATCATATTTTACTATGTCGGAAGAGATAATCCACCAATTTAGTGTATTTTAGAAACAAATCAAGAAACTGGCATCGAATGTGATTGATAAGAATGTTAAGATCTATAATGTTAAGATTTATTTCATTCTCTTTTTTTCTAGGAAGAACATTCCATTCGGATAACACCTAACACATCTAAAATCAAAGGTATTCAAACGAAACTGACACAGGCAAAGCCTTCTTCAATCATTAAAATTTTTATCATTTATTTATTTATTTGCTACTTTTTCAATTAACGAATTTTGAAATATATAAGGTGCTTTATTTTTATCTTAAGGATCGTTCAGGTAATTGCTACAATACATAATACAAATTTTTAAAAATTTACAAAAATCTACTTTTTAATTTATGGCTGGTTATAGTTTAATAATTCCATCGAGAGGAACATTTTAAGTCATTCATGACTACACACACCCCGCATTCCCCATTTCATAACGCGCGAACGAGGAGTCCGAAATATTCAGTTCTTCGAAACCGAGCAAAACGAAAATTTCACTTCCCGAGAAGTGACAGCAGTAAAAGTTTGCGAGTTCTTTCTCGTTGCCTTCGCATGTTGAGCACAACCTCAACTGTATGAACGACCACCATGCTACGAAACGGTTGAACAAAGCGGGCAAATACAGTATTTATTCAGGGAATATACATATACATATATATATATATATGTATATATATTCAGGGAATATATATATATATAAACAGAATTTTGAAATTCTGTTTAACTTTAGTGATGCAAGCATTTGCGCGTTGGTTCGAGTACATAGTTTAGATTTTTTATTTTTTATTTCAATTAAGTCAAGACAACCCGCAGTTTTATACGCCTTGAAGAAAAACATTAAAAACCGAAAAGTAGGCGGGTGGAAAAAGGGTTTGTTTGGCGGGTGAGAGGGGGGAGGAGTGGAATTAAAAACACACATAACATATTTACTAGGGTTCCTTCTTAGCAATTCGTCATCCATCGATTTTCTTTCTTCCTTACACCAACTATTCGAATGACTTACATGAGACTGAGCAGCCACACTACTCGCCACTAATCTAATTCTAATAAATTTACGAGTGTCGATTCGCGTATAGGATAATTCAGTCACGTGCGATTCTGCATGGAGTTCGGCGCTGGGCTGCGATTAGTTCAGCCTCGTTGGGAATCATCAGAGCTCGCCTGTGTGCGCCCAACCCTCCACTCCTCCTTTTGGAAAAGACAGACGGGGGCTAGGCCCCTCGCAAACAATCATGTTACAGGCAAGTCCATGTCAACTGAGGCCGACCTAGAGCACCGCCTTCGCCACACTGCGAGGGGCGGGCAACTAAGTGTGTCACTGTAACGATCCTTTCCCGCCGTGGATGAATTTATTCCGATTAACGTCCGTGAGAAGCGTTCAAGGGCTCCGGTTCCGCTTGCTTGCAGCTATTTTGCGCGTTAGACACCTCGAAACGCGTGAACTCGTAAGGCCGACTCNGGGCTCCGGTTCCGCTTGCTTGCAGCTATTTTGCGCGTTAGACACCTCGAAACGCGTGAACTCGTAAGGCCGACTCTGCTCACTCAGCACTTGCCCCATCGCCTCTACGCACAAGGCGCTCAACTGACTGTGGTGTAGTGGTCAGACTACTCGTCACCCGCCAAGGCGGACCATGTTCGATTCCAGGTGGGGTCGCTCCCGCATTTTCGGAAGTGGGGATTGTGCCGGATGATGCCGCTGGTCATTGGTAACTGGTAATTGGAACGGTTATGCCTGGGGGCTTATCAGGGGACGGCTTACAAACTAACTTNCCGCTGGTCATTGGTAACTGGTAATTGGAACGGTTATGCCTGGGGGCTTATCAGGGGACGGCTTACAAACTAACTTCTGACCGAACTTAAACTAACACCCGTGCCTTGCCTAGGATTCGAACCCAGAACCTCCCGCACCCCAGACCAGCGGCGCACCAACCGACTGCGCCACGGGAGGTCGGCGATGCCGCTGGTCGGAGGGTTTTCTCGGGGATCTCCAGTTTCCCCCGCCCTTACATTCCGGTGCTGCTCCATAATCATCTCGCTTCACCCATCCTCTCCACTCCACTCATTCCGTCGGCGATTCGTGTGAACGTGACTCTGAACGGTGATTATATTTATTTTGGCGCGTTAATCAATATAAAAGTATGATGCGTGTCTAAAGTCAACTACGAAGATTTTGTATAGAAAATAAAGCAGTTAAAACATATTCCGGAAATAACAATCCGTTTTAGCCATTTTCACGTCTAAAAAGTATTCCTTATGGAGTTTGAACGAGAAATTGAAACTTGCCCGTGNCAATCCGTTTTAGCCATTTTCACGTCTAAAAAGTATTCCTTATGGAGTTTGAACGAGAAATTGAAACTTGCCCGTGTTTAGACGCCACTTCTCCAACCGTTTTTAGCCTACATTCCAAAGGAAATATAGGCTTATGAGGTCACTTTCCTGTCTGTGTATGTGTGTATGTACCTAAAATTCTTAGAACCCGGGAACCGAATTTCCCCAAACTCCTTACGCATATAGTACATACTTAGCAAGGACACCCAACATTAANCTTAGAACCCGGGAACCGAATTTCCCCAAACTCCTTACGCATATAGTACATACTTAGCAAGGACACCCAACATTAATAGTTTTCAAACAAGTCGTATAGTTATTTTCAAAATGGCGGTTATTTTATAATATTGGACTCTACATATCTCAGTAACCATTAAAACCGATTTGAGTCAAATTTGATATGTTGACAGTACATAATGTAAACAGCTACAATAGAATAAGATACTGTTATTGGTTCGCCATATTGAAAGATAGCACTTCACGAAAAAAAATAGCATTTAACTTATGTCTCGAAAACTTCTAAACCGATTCCCACCAAATTTTGCATGTAAGTAATACTACATTAGTCAATGTAAAATTATGCGATTTAATTGGATGAAGCACATAATTTCAAAGTGGTGGGTATATAAATATTTTAGGTTAATNCAATCCGTTTTAGCCATTTTCACGTCTAAAAAGTATTCCTTATGGAGTTTGAACGAGAAATTGAAACTTGCCCGTGATTAGACGCCACTTCTCCAACCGTTTTTAGCCTACATTCCAAAGGAAAGATAGGCTTATGAGGTCACTTTCCTGTCTGTGTGTGTGTGTATGTACCTAAAATCATTAGAACCCGGGAACCGAATTTCCCCAAACTCCTTACGCATATAGTACATACTTAGCAAGGACACCCAACATTAATAGTTTTCAAACAAGTCGTATAGTTATTTTCAAAATGGCGGTTATTTTATAATATTGGAGTCTACATATCTTAGTAACCATTAAAACCGATTTGAGTCAAATTTGATATGTTGACAGTACATAATGTAAACAGCTACAATAGAATAAGATACTGTTATTGGTTCGCCATATTGAAAGATAGCACTTCACGAAAAAAAATAGCATTTAACTTATGTCTCGAAAACTTCTAAACCGATTCCCACCAAATTTTGCATGTAAGTAATACTACATTAGTCAATGTAAAATTATGCGATTTAATTGGATGAAGCACATAATTTCAAAGTGGTGGGTATATAAATATTTTAGGTTAATGACTATACCTACCAAATAGTTTCACAAATTTCGACCAAACTTTGTAGGCTGAAAATATATGTTGCAAGCATCAAAAACGCCAATAAATATTCTCCTTTGTGGGCCATTTTTAAAGATANCGTAGGCTGAAAATATATGTTGCAAGCATCAAAAACGCCAATAAATATTCTCCTTTGTGGGCCATTTTTAAAGATAGCGCCACATGAATAAATTAAGTTTTTGTCGTCTGCAGAAACAATTGACCGATTCCTCCCAAATTTGGCAAACAAGTAGTACTACAGAAGTTCATCTAAATCAATATGTTTTAAGTTAATGAGACACTTATTTTTAAAATGGCGGCCAACAAACATTTTTGCATAGTACATAATATATTTACAAAATCATGTTACAAATTTTAACTTAACATTATATTATGGCGATATATATTACAGCCGTAAAATGTGTGCCCACAGAGTCGCATTTCTCTGCCATTTTGTAAGACAGCATCACATGAAAAAAATGGAATCTTTATGTTAAAAGTAACTCTGAAAATAATTAAGCAATTCCTAACAAATTTGGCAAACAAGTAGTACTATGGTAGAGTATGTAAGCTGATGTGTTTTAAGTGGATCAAACACTTAATTCAAAATGGCAGCGTTAAAGACATTTTAGCTTAGTACGTTTTATCTACGAAACTACGTAACAAATTTGAACTAACTTTGTATGCTGCCAGTATCTATTACTACTATCAAATGTGTCTACACAGTGTCTCTTTCGTGCGCCATTTTGTAAGTTAGTGCCACATGAAAAGTATAAAATTTTTACAACAATTAACCGATTCCTCTCAAATATTGCACACAGCTAGTACCACAGTAGGCCGTGTGGAATTATATTGTTTTAAAAGTGTTAGTTGTTTTTTAAACGGCAGCAATATAAATAACGTGTATTAGTATGTTATAAATATCAAACAACTTAACAGAAATCCACCAAACGTTGTGTGCTGACAGCATCCAGTAGGAGCATCAAATACGTTTATGTTTAAGAGCATATTTTGTCATCCTTTTTTTAATATAGTGCCAGGTGAGAAAACTGAATTTACATACCATATTAAGCGAACAAAAAATATTATAACCATTAAATTTTGCTCATACGTAGAGCTAAAGTAGGCCGTGTAAACTTACGTGGTTTGAGTGACTTACGTTATGTTTCAGAATGTCGGTTCTATAAATATTTAAGGTCAGTAAACCCTGTCTACCAAAACATAAGACCCGATTACAGCTGAAGTTGACGCTCCTCGTGCTACCTCAGTAATACAGTAGGTTGCATGCCAACTACGTTGCGAGGAGTTCTGGGTTCGAATACCAGTTAAGGTACGTGTGTATTTGTAATTATCTCTCTATTATTGCGTGTGTTTCTGGTTCCATCTTGAATGATATCTATGTCAACATGACGTCAAGGCTTACCTAACATCTAATATTTTAAGAAGTTCATCAAAATTATTTGTACAGTATCTATTTAGAGTATAAAGTAGGCTCATTAGTTATTTCAGCAACTTCTTGTCGAATAGCGTGTTTTCAACCTGCCATCTGCAATTCCCATGACGCGCCAGCCAGGCGGTGATCAGTTCATCACTATAATTTTTTATCTACGAAATTAAATCAAGTCGTAAATTACATATTTGGTTCGCGTTAAATAAACAAATTTCGAAGTACTGTTAGTTTTGTGTATCCTTCCTGTTATTGGTCAGCTACAATCACGTGGCAACTCGGTGATTGGCTGGTCGGTCTCCGAACAATGTATTAATCGTGTGATACGATTGGTTCAGAGACAATATGACGTCATAGGGCTTGCATACGCGTATATTATAAGCAGTAGAGGGGTCAGCTCAGAGGCTTATTTTGAAAACAACTAATGTGAAAGGTGGATCTTCTCGGCTAGCTTCTACGCCAAGCAATCCATGTCTAGTTACGTTTAAGTGGAGTAGATATTGCCAGCCAATGGTTTCTCGCCCTCGATTTCTTCTTAGAGTGAGATGCTTCCTGTTTTACCAGCGCCATCGACTGCTTCAGCTGTGATGGCTACGTCACTAGTAACATCTACTTCCACCAGTGCAGCACGATCATCTACAGATGCTACTGTACCATCGACTTCTTCAGCTGTTAGGCCTACGAAATCTTCAATAGAGCCATCGAACTTTTCGGCTGAGGTACCTACAACACCATTGCCGGCGTTACCTGCTTCTTAAGCATGGTATGTCCGAGGTGTTAAGGTGTGTCCGAGTTTTTGCCTGAACCACTACGTCGTCATCAGTGTCACTTTTGTGATTAAGACATTTACTTTCGGCCACAATGTACGGCGACATGAGCGCTTTATTTGTACCAAAAATCCCTGTTACATGTCCTATTTGTGCGACAGGTGGCGTAAGTAGTTAAGCCGTAGCGACCATTTACTTAGCCATACAAAGACCTGTAAAGGTGATGTGCATTTCTTTGAATACCTCGGTACCAGGTTCACTGCAAGCAGATCTCTTGTGACTCCTGTACATGTCCTCAAAAGTGTAGTTTCTTACATAACCCGCCCTTCCCAGTGTGTCGGTGTAATAAATGTCACGATATTTTCACACAAGGACAACACGAGTGTGAATAGCGAGATGCAGAAAATACTATAACCTACAACAGAGTCACATAAATTGAGATGTATATATATTGAATAATATTGTACATTTTTTGAGAGCATGAGCGACTGTAATGAATTAATTGAATAAAAAAATGCCTGTGAATGAAATTGTTTTAATTCATGTTTACTTAATTTGTCAGAATTTAATTAAAATTTAAAATGTAAAGCATTAAAATATATAATAATAAAAAAGTATTGTATAAAGTTCCATTGTACTATATGTATAGTTATAGAATTTAAAAAAAATTATTTTTAAAATTGAATATCTTTAGATTTTTAATAAAAAATATATACAAAAAAAATTATGCATGTAGTCAAAGTACCGCATCATGCATGTAGGTATACTGTTGATTAAATTTTTTTTTAAATAGGATGAAAAATTACAGATGTTCCTATGTCTATAAATATGAGTGCCGCCAGCTCACCAGGCGGCTGAATTGAGAAATTAATGTCACCTATGTGTTGAAAGATAATCGAACGTGGAGGGCGCCTACAGCGCAACCTATAGTAAAAAAAAACAAATATGGCTGCCGCCTGGTTGTAATATATATTATTAATACACTAGCGTCATCTAGGTGTTCAAAACAAATGAAATCGTAGATGGCGTCCTCCAGCAAATGTAAAAACAAATAACAAACGAAAAAAAAANTAGGTGTTCAAAACAAATGAAATCGTAGATGGCGTCCTCCAGCAAATGTAAAAACAAATAACAAACGAAAAAAAAACAACAATATGGCTACCTCCTGCAATGTATAAACAAATGACACGAAAAAACCAAGATGGCCTCATACGATAGAATAANCAACAATATGGCTACCTCCTGCAATGTATAAACAAATGACACGAAAAAACCAAGATGGCCTCATACGATAGAATAAGCATTAGTGGGATGTGGTAGTGTTAATTTTTAAAATTATTTTTAATAATATTTATGTGATTTTAAAAATAATATCTAGATAATTCTTTAAATAACTTTTAACACATTTTTTATAATTTATATATTTTATTTTTTTGGGTTTTTAAGGTCAATGGTCATTGGGTTAAAGGTAAAAATCATCGGGGTGGAGGTCAAAGGTCAAGGTCACCTGTATCCAAGATGGCGACCGGCCAACCGGGATGACAGAGCATGAAGAGCTCCGACGCTCCACGCCAGACGCCGTTGCCTCAAAGTCCCGTTCTCTCTTCTACTATATAATTTCATTTATAATTAAAATAAACAGAAAGGGACAGAAAATAGGCGTGTTGTTAATGCTTAGTCAGATATAATTTTCTCCCAAAATAGTATTAAATTGAGTGTACACGAAAGCGGGGCGTTGTCCCTCTTGTGTAATTTTCTAGACTTTGTTAAGGTTTGTTTGCATGAAGCGGAGGAATAGTCTGCAAGTAGAACTCTAGCAGGGCTTAAGAAAATTTGGAAGTAACCGTGAATGGACTATACAACAATATCTATGTTACCGAGCAGGGACGAGGTGGTGGTAAACCATTAGACTCGCATTCGAAATGACCCGAGTTCGATTCCCGGTCCGTTAAACGCCAGGATGTTTCCTTCCTACAGGCCACGGCTGATTCCTTCCCTTATCTTACTTGCCTGAGCGATTCGCTCCGCCTCTAATGACCTTGCAGTCGATGAGATGTCATGCCCTTACATTAGCATGTTACTATTCACTCAACAATATAAAATTAATAAAAATTAGACATGGAATAACATTTCCTGATTCTCTCAGCATTATTGTTTATTTTTTTTAGTTTGTTTGTATTTAAAAAAAAAAATTCTGAAATTACCCATATTTTGACAAGTGGTTGTTGACCTTACACAACTGTACAGACAGAACGCCTACACTACGAACTACTATTTGTATCACAATATTGATTTTGCCAAATTTTGGTAGAATGAAATTTTCTGAAGGTTCTCATCAAGCACTGCTTCATAGCGATAAGTCGTCTGTTCGTAAGCGGCAGTGAGAGATCAGCTGACTCTACAATAAAGAAGCACTGCGGCCGGAATTCCTGTGACGTCATGCTGAGCGCACTCGCTGGTTGTCCCGGGAGCAACGGACCGATGAACTTGACGTCGCGCTGGGGCTATTGAAACTTAACCGCGCGTCTAAAATGCAGTGAACAAAACCACGTCTTTTCCACGCAAAGTAATCTTTTGTTGTTGGCGATTCCCGGCGGGAGAGAACGGGAGAACGAAACCCATTTTCTCGTCGAGCAGATGACAAGGGGAGCAGGAGGGTTGGATTATTTTGGGACTCGCAAGCGCTAGGGGTAGCGAATGGGGAAGTTGGATGGATGATTCGATAACATGGGAACACACAGACACGAATCATTTGCCAATCGTCACGCCACTGACGGCGTCAAAACCCGCCATTAGGTAGGTTATCGAGTGTTGTGGCCTGCTTCGGTGACCTTGTGATCATGGATCTATCTGAGAGGTTAGTCTCTCGCCGCCTATTCCCACGCTTTTGTTATCACTTGTGCGCTAGGTTTATCCAAGATACACAGTCTTGTTCTGAGGGAAACATAAAATTTTCCCTCAATATGTCATAATATGTCCTCGTGTTTCTCCTTATAAAACCTGTTACACCACTAACAGACAAATACTTAAATTAATAATCTACCTCATACCACTTCAGTTCATTATTTTTATACACTTTATTACAACAAAGCAATATAGAGTGCAAACATTCTGGACCGAATCCGTTACCCNCAGTTCATTATTTTTATACACTTTATTACAACAAAGCAATATAGAGTGCAAACATTCTGGACCGAATCCGTTACCCCTAAAGAAAGTAACCAAAACTAATCTTTCGAAATAATCTATTTTACGACAAAAATTCATGTTCCTTATATTGTGAGGTATTTTGCTTTAACGTGCTGCAGGGACGTATGCCACACNCAGTTCATTATTTTTATACACTTTATTACAACAAAGCAATATAGAGTGCAAACATTCTGGACCGAATCCGTTACCCATAAAGAAAGTAACCAAAACTAATCTTTCGAAATAATCTATTTTACGACAAAAATTCATGTTCCTTATATTGTGAGGTATTTTGCTTTAACGTGCTGCAGGGACGTATGCCACACTCTGCATTGCGGTGTCGAAATGCATTTCTTTGGGAACTTTCGCGCAGTGTGTGGACAAAATATTCCCCGCAAAAACATCATTCAAACATTTACGTTGTTCACGCATTAGCATGGCACGAACGTAGGAGGGTTACTTCGAAGATGTCCGAATTAAAAAATGTACTCCTAAGTACTAGAAAAACCAAGATGCCCATATAATACCGCGTATGTCCACCTCCGCATAAACATAACTGGGCATGAACACCTCGATCTTCCTGAAGTACTCTGCAGGCAATGAACACCATTTCTCCGCAAGAACATTCCACAATTCTGTGTTATTAGGAATGATGGATGTCAGACCAGGTTACGCATTTTATGTGAATAGATTTGGGCGGCTTTTAACATCGAAGTATGGAGACCCGATGAGCCTATGAGTATGGAGCAGAGCCGAAATTAAAGGGCGGGGAAACGGGAGATCCCCGAGAAAACCCGCTGACCAGCGATATCGTTCGGCCGGTTCGCCTAGGTGGGAGACGAGTAGTCTAACCACTGCGCCACCGCGGCCCCTCGCATTTTAAGGGGTTCTGTTATTGGCGAAACGTTTCTAGTTTGGGCCTCAATGAAATGCATTTTAGACTCCCATCCACTAAGCATTACAGTTTTTGTGTAATAAAGGCAAATTTAAATTTTTTTATTTGTATGTTATTTAAAGACATATTAGTTTACGAAAATAGTGTTTCCACAACTAAATACAATTGAAATGAATAAACGGAGTGAGTGAAATGGAAACAATACATTAATGATATTAATAAATATATACGCAAATGACAACCTACAAATACAAAATGAAAATATGCTACATTTTGCGGGCCACTTGGACTCTGCCCCCTCCCCCGCATTTAGGTGTGTGCTGGGGTGTAAGTTGCGTCCCTGAAAGTATCCAGTGGTGGTGCTCTCAAGCCCAGATGAGGCACATATCTCGGTTTGGCGTAGTTATCAATGGTTCTTGTTAGGTTGGACGTCAGCTCCTAAAGCCGATATCATGTTAGTCGAAATCCTAACAGTGAATTGTGATGTCACTCGCATTCGAAGGTAGTTTTTTTTAAAGCCCACTTTACTGTGAACAGTATGTTATAAATGACAGTTTAAACCAATCAAAATTATCAATATGATTCCGCTGGACGNCCCACTTTACTGTGAACAGTATGTTATAAATGACAGTTTAAACCAATCAAAATTATCAATATGATTCCGCTGGACGCAGTTACGGTGCAGGTGAATTCCGCGATGCGAACGGCAGTTTTTATTCAGGGCGCGTGATTAAAGGGTGATTGGGCCGGGGGCCAGGGACAAGGTGTTGACCGGCACTTGTTTACGTGTCCGCCCCCTTAGTTTGTCGCGCCGTTTGTTTGGACTGGGGCCGCGGCGGGCTCTCGGAGCACTTCAATCAGCTGGCCGGTATTTGTTTACGTGCTCGACTTTCACATCCGGCCGCGCTCCCGGCACCACGTCGGGCAACTGTGTCTCCGTATCCGCGCGACCGCGGGGAAAATATGCCGGGCAGAGTGCGTGTGCCAGCTGCGTGGCAGTGGAGAGATTTGGGCGGCCTCTCAAGAGGCCCGACCTGCCTGGAGCTGTTTCCTGCGTTCGAGGCCGAGAAGCGTGGGAGTGATAAAGACGACACTGCCACGCGCTACAAGTGCGCCATCTATTAGCGTGCAGTGTTCTCGTAGTGCTGCGTGTATCGTCTGTCTCATATAAGTTGGCGTGATTTTTACAGCTCGACGAAAGTAGCNCAGTGTTCTCGTAGTGCTGCGTGTATCGTCTGTCTCATATAAGTTGGCGTGATTTTTACAGCTCGACGAAAGTAGCGCCAAATGTTTACTTTTCGTTCATGTATCCTTTCACCATCAGCTGGTGCGTCAAGTGGAGGCTGTATTTTTTATCAACACGCTGTCAGGTAATCCACTTGCCATTGTACTGTTATGCTAAACAAACTTTAATGTATTTATAGACTGAAATCTATCAAAAACATTCGTAGGTTATAAAAGTAAAAATACAAAACCTTGCAAAAAATTAAATATTTGCTAACTCTTTTTTAATTTATCCGAGACAGCTAATTTGGGTTAACATTTGCGAGACGGTAATTGTAGTTCTTATCGCACTTTGGACGTTACAGCTAATATGTTCAGAATTGAAATAAAAATAATTTTGGGAACTTGCTAGACAACGCACTTTCATTCGCCAACTCACCAACGACTTTGCAAAGCGGGCGGTAGAACAGCATGGCGTGTAATGGACGTAGACGTAACGATTACTGGCCCAAAGGAAATTACTAGTAAACAAAATCGCTGTACACGGAAATACATGTTACTTTAAAAATTATATGGAGACTGCGAAAAAATTAAACCATAGATATATATTCGTAAATTTGTTATTTTACACAAGAAAGCTATATTTTTCTGGCTGGTTAGTGCTTCGGGAGAGAGACAGATGGCGCGCATGGCATGGCAGGTAGAGCTTTTGTGAGCTGAATGCGTTTCTCAACAGGTGGCAGCACGTTGGCCTACCTCCTGATACCTTCTTTTTAAAAGTTGACTTTTCACCTATTACTGGCTTGAAACGACAAGAAATTTAAATTTATTCCGTCATATTATTTGAAGAAATAATTCAACAATACCCGACGATATTCCTGTAGACTTTTTGAATTAAATCAAGCTTTTATGGAAAGTATGGGTGGAGAGTGGGGATACGACGTGAAATAACTCCCAAGGTTTGAAGTTGTTTCATTATAATATGGATCGTTTTAATGAGCATTTAATTTTCAACACCTATAAATTACTACTTTAGCACGAAGTTAAGTTTATATCACTAAAAACCGCTGTTTTATGACCACGTAAAATAAAATGTATTAATAAATCTAATAACTCTTTCTTATCAGCGTATTTCCTGCTTGTCTGATGTGCGTCGGCAGTGCACTAAGAAAAGCCACCGTAAAATTAATTTTTGTTCGTTCATGCATCAGCTGATACAGGATTTTGTAAATGGCACGTTGTTTGTTTCGTATAAGTCAAGTTGCCACTCACTTACTGTCAAAATCTCGCCAACTTATATGACAGACAATACCTATGGGATTTACAGCGGTGACCCTATAACTCTATTGGTGGAAAGTCTATTTTGAGATACAGCGCTTTGAAAAAAAAAAACCTTTTTCAGCTATGTTGGAGCGCTCCAAAGTTGTGTTTCTAATGTGCGTGACATCTTAGAAGTAACGGACAGGCATAGATAGTCTGAAGTGTGCGTTCTTCTCGTAGACCAGCACATTGGACGCACGTTGAATAGTTTCGTAAAAAAATAAACCTGGATTTCGATAGCACTGCAACGCACTTCGAGCACCAGGCAGGCTGGTCCCGTAACATCGATGTCTTGAGAGCCTATGATGGTGAAGCGAGGTGAGTATGGAGCAACGCCGGAATGAAAAGGCGGGGGGAAACGGGATAACTCCGAGGAAACCCGCCTACCAGCGGCATCGTCCACACATGCCAAGATCCAAGAGTGACCCCGCTGGGAATCGAACCCTGTTCACCCAGGTGAGAGGCGAGTAGTCTGGCCACTACACCACCGCGGCCCCCTGCGCAGTGGTCTTCCCCGCGTCGCATCGTTGTACGACTTTCCTGTCCTATAGGCTGTTCGAAGTAAACTGAGCACTTTTGTAAGTACTGCTCAGGTTTATTCTACTCAGGTTAGGAACAATGCGAGATTTCTTATGGGGAAGTCTGGCATAGCAAAAATTTCCACCGCAAGGTGCGCTTGTGTTCCAAAGATGTCATTTTTGAGCTGGCGGATAGTGAAAGTTATATTTATTTGTGTCTTAAAGTTCGTGTTTTGTTCTATTTGTGATATCGACTTGCCCCAGCCAAAAATTCAAGTGTTATCTTTATTTCGAAACTATTATTCACACCGTGCAATGGTGTCAACAAGAACCAACGGCATAAATACAACTGTGTTTGTCAATGGACGTTCACAAGCGAGCTATTTCAATGGAAAAAACGTTTCAAATTTAATTCCGAAATAAATACAGTTGGCATCAAAAGAAACTTTGTACTTTACTCATTTCCCATATGCAAATTGTACAGGAAATCCCTGAAAGCAAATTTTTTATCCGTGAACTTTTTATTTTATTAAGTTGTCATATTTAAATAAAGGAACATGTAATTCAAAGTTTTGCTAAACCTAGTTTTACGACAGAATATTAAACAAGCTCAATGCTTTTAGTTTGGCAACTAAATTGGCGGCGAAAAATTTAGTTGCAAAACTAAAAGTATTGTGCTTCCCAACCTGAGTAGAACAAACCTTAATCTTTTCAGTCCATAAGTTAATTAATGAACTCAAGTGTTGCAATCGTTAAATTTCTCGATTGGTGCTGTACCTGTGTGGGCGTGCTTCTGGCAACAAGTCAACAACGTACTGTGTGTTCGTTGATGCCAGCATTAACCATTCGCAAATGACAGGTCAGAAAATTCAGCAAATAAGATTTCTCACAAGGCAGGCACTCAAAACACAGGGCACTGGTTCCTTGTTTGTGTACAGTGCCGACCATAAATAACCTTTATGTGAAACATGTCCTCGAACATGGACATGGGGACTGAAAGGGTTAACCCTGATGAGGATCTACTTCTCTCATTTTGTATCCTTCTGGTATATGTACAATTGAAAAATTGCCACGGACCGTCTCACTTAATTCCCGCGCCATCCAGGTGGAAATTGCGGAAATTCAGGAAAATAAATGTGTTCTTATTAGGCACATTTATGCTATTATGTGTATAAAACCAAAAAACTCGACTTCAGTAGCCATATTTACATATGACAGCTCTCAATACAAAGTCACGTCTGAGAACTACTTTTANATGTCCTCGAACATGGACATGGGGACTGAAAGGGTTAACCCTGATGAGGATCTACTTCTCTCATTTTGTATCCTTCCGGTATATGTACAATTGAAAAATTGCCACGGACCGTCTCACTTAATTCCCGCGCCATCCAGGTGGAAATTGCGGAAATTCAGGAAAATAAATGTGTTCTTATTAGGCACATGTATGCTATTATGTGTATAAAACAAAAAAACTCGACTTCAGTAGCCATATTTACATATGACAGCTCTCAATACAAAGTCACGTCTGAGAACTACTTTTATTAATTCGCTGGCAACGTAACTTGGAGTATGCATGCCAGTGAGTACTGCAGTGGCGTGTGGTGAAATGTTGCAAGGTAAGCTGGTGCTTGCTCAATGCTGTACAGTCTCGGTGCACGCAGCAGGAACCAGTAACCACCGTACAGCCTAGGGAAATTGAATGTATTCCAACCACTCACAAGCTAGCAGCAAGGGATCCATTACACGCGTCCTGTGGTGTCAGCTGCAGAGCTAGGTTTTAATGAAGGGAGTGTAAACTAGCAAGCAACAGTGAACAGCACAGAGCTAACACCAGCTTACTTTGCAGCAGTTCACCACACGCCACTGGTGTACTGTAACACGCGTAGATATGGGCAGTGAATTTTTTTTCAATGGTTGATTTAGAAACTGCTCACTTTACCGTGAACAGCCTTTACACGACTGTCTAAACCACGTGNATTTTTTTTCAATGGTTGATTTAGAAACTGCTCACTTTACCGTGAACAGCCTTTACACGACTGTCTAAACCACGTGGCTTCGAATAAAGTTAGCACACACTCTCCTAAACCTATTCCAGAGCCAGTGTACACGATTATCTATGTACATAACACACAGTAAGGATATTTTGGGCTCGTTACTGAACAATGCGTGGCTTAATACCCAATGATATTCCCCGTGGTTCACTTATTCGTAAACCGTGCTACTGTCATAGGTTCAGTTTACTACAGCCGAACAAGATGCCCCTTCATCTCATTGGCTGCAATAACGAAACTTAGCGTTGTGTTGACTGAAGTACAACAGCACGTATTAATCACATTCTCGTTCGCAACACCTGGAACGCGACCTTGCGCTTACAAATAGCATCCGGGACGGTAGGAACGCGGGTCGGTGTCGCCCTTATCACTCCCCCGTAGGGCTGGGTGAAAAGTAGAGATTTGATACCTTAGTAATCGTTACTGTGCTGGTAACAGAAGTAACGAGTACCGATTCTTGGAAGTACTCGTTACTCGAGTACCTATTCACAAAGATGTCTCGGGTCGTTACTGTGCAGGCTCGGCCATACACTAAAGATGAGGTGGACCAATCTGTGAAAGCGGCATGGTTTGAATTTTAGGTTAGAAAACTGATTTGTAAACAAATTCTTTGATGTGTGTGTGTGTATATATANCTGATGCTCCTCAAACCAAGACTGAACCTTTTTGGCTGTGTGTATGGGCACATTATCAAAGAAGTTCGGTTATGCCAACGATTGGGCCCTTACCACGAGTTGTAAATCAATCGAACTTTCTGAGGAGATNATCAAAGAAGTTCGGTTATGCCAACGATTGGGCCCTTACCACGAGTTGTAAATCAATCGAACTTTCTGAGGAGATCTGGAAAAAGTGGGAAAATATTTCCGCAAATGGAGACTCCAACCTAATGCCGCCAAAACAGAGGTCACTTGCTTCCATCTGAATAACAAACTCGCTAGAAGGGAACTCAATATACGGTTTGAAGAAACCATCCTTACCCACAACAAAACACCAAAGTACCTCGGCATAACCCTTGATAGAACATTATCGTTTGAAACTGAAAACAAGAAACAACATCAGCCAAAAACTGTGTGGCACAACTTGGGGTGCATCGGCCGCCACTCTTCGATCTTCTGCCCTGGGTTTTGTTTTCTCGACTGCTGAGTACAGTGCCCCCATCTGGCTAAACAGCCCGCACGTACATAAAGTGGACATTCAGTTAAACAACACGATGAGAATGATTGCCGGCGTAATTAAATCAACTCCTTCGCAATGGCTCCCAATACTAAGTCACATTCCACCACATCATCTGCGACGAACAAATGCTCTTATACGCGAGTATAAAAATATAATGGACAACAGAGACCTACCGATCCACCAAGATATTGAGGACGCCAATAATAATCGACTTCGCTCCAGAAAACCACCCACAAAATCGGCAAGGATTGCTGTCCATGAAGACTTCAATATAAGAGATGTATGGATGCAATCATGGACTGCACACCAAAATAATAACATGCCATGCATTACTCAGGAACCACCAGGTTTTGATTTACCGCGCAAAACCTGGTCCACACTCAACAGAATTAGAACCCAACATGGCAGATGCGAATACTTTCTGCACAAGTGGAGCAGGCAACCATCCCCTCAATGTGACTGTGGAGAAGATCAAACCATCAGACGCATNGAATTAGAACCCAACATGGCAGATGCGCATACTTTCTGCACAAGTGGGGCAGGCAACCATCCCCTCAATGTGACTGTGGAGAAGATCAAACCATCAGACGCATTATTGAAGAATGTCCTATAAGTTCCTATAACGGTAGTCCTGACGACTTCCTGTTGGCAACTCAAGAATCGATCGATTATATCAATAGACTTGATGTTTGTTTGTAACTCTTAAAGTTTGTAATATTTTTAATGTCTATGTATTGTTCCATTTGTTTGTAACTCTTAAAGTTTGTAATATTTTAAATGTCTATGTATTGTTCCTTTTATAAGTGTCTAAATTGCCATACGATAAATAAATAAAANGGGAAGATGTTTGATGATATTCTGATGCTCCTCAAACCAAGACTGAACCTTTTTGGCTGTGTGTATGGGCACATTATCATCTTGGAATATGGCAGTGTTTGGCAGCAATATGCTAGACATAATAAGAACTTCATCATTGAGGATGTTGAGATATTCATTCGCAGTAATCCGGCCAGTGATGTGAATGAGAGTACCAGCTGAATACCACGATATAGCCACCCAAATCATAACGGAACCTCCCCAATGCTTGACTGTAGAAAGCAGGCAGTCCGGATCGTAGGATTCTTATGGGGTTCTCCATACATAAACCCGGCCGTTTGTAGGAAACCATGTAAATGATGATTCATCGGACCATACCACATTCTTCCAATCATCAAATGTCCAGGTTTTATGGTCGTGGCACCACTTCTTTCGCATCTTACCGTTGGCTTCCGTTATAAAGGGTTTCGCATAACGTCGGGAAGGTACTTACAATCGAAACACCTCGAGGGCGGTATCTGTTTTTGTCGAAACAGTATTACTCAAGGAGTGTTGAGTTCTGCTGTCACTTTTGCCGCGGTAGTTTTATGTTGTCTGGCCACAATTCTTTTTAATGTTCGTCGGTCTCTGTCAGTTAACTTTGGGTTTCGCCCACTATTCCTCTTCGCCGATGATGTTTTACCATGTTTTGTGTATGCTGTCATTACCGTGGATACTGTCGCTCGTGAAACGTTAAACAATTAAGCTGTTTTCGTAACAGACGCTCCCGCTAACCGAGCACCAACGATTTGCCCTCTTTCGAAGTCTGAGAGATCACACATTTCACCGATCGCTTGTTTAAACCGTCGCGGAACAAAGCGTATAGTACACTGAAATATAACCTACAAGACTTGGCACGTAAACTGTGCAATACATACACGTCGCATTATTTACACGGAAGCAGTGTTGCCAACATGCAACAAAATGTTTTATATTGCATGGTGTTTATATTATTTTGTCCATCGCCTGTATATATATATATATATATATATACACACACACACACTTCCTCTAGCCAATTTGTAATGCAGTTTAATTAAATTCGAATTGGTAAAAGTATTTTATTCATATAATAGGGCTTCCCATTAAAAATTAACATAAATAAACAAACACTTTCATCACTGTTGATCATGTGACTTTGACAGTTATGTATGATTGGGGTAGGTCAATGTTGGGTACATGCACAGAAGACGAATAAGCGGTCTACCTCATCTTTAGTCTAGGGCTCGGCAGGATTCGTACCGAAGAACTAAGCGAAGATGCACAGTTGGAAAGTAACGAGTTCCTCTCCTCCAGTCAGCTTGTATGGTGGAGGAGTGTGATGGAGGGCAGAAACAACCGTCACGTCTTGTGGAAGGAGGGGTAAACCATCGTTTGGTTCTAGTGTTTTCAGACACAGATACCTAGTTCCATGCAACGCGAAAGTATTGACGTTAGCAATATTTTTATTTGTATTTATGTGTGCTCTGCATATCTATTAATCAGTCAAATAAATGATAAGAATGTTACCTCAGGGATGAGAAGTAATTTAAAAGTGTTGCATAAGTATGAGAGAAGGCAAAATATTTAAAAATTTTTACTTTTTCACAAAATAAACGTCATGATACAGTCGTTTATGAGGTTGTAGTTCAATAACAAATAATGTGCAGATAAACAAAANAGGATTCGTACCGAAGAACTAAGCGAAGATGCACAGTTGGAAAGTAACGAGTTCCTCTCCTCCAGTCAGCTTGTATTGTGGAGGAGTGTGATGGAGGGCAGAAACAACCGTCACGTCTTGTGGAAGGAGGGGTAAACCTTCGTTTGGTTCTAGTGTTTTCAGACACAGATACCTAGTTCCATGCAACGCGAAAGTATTGACGTTAGCAATATTTTTATTTGTATTTATGTGTGCTCTGAATATATATTAATCAGTCAAATAAATTATAAGAATGTTACCTCAGGGATGAGAAGTAATTTAAAAGTGTTGCATAAGTATGAGAGAAGGCAAAATATTTAAAAATGTTTACTTTCTCACAAAATAAACGTCATGATACAGTCGTTTATGAGGTTGTAGTTCAATAACAAATAATGTGCAGATAAACAAAANCTCACAAAATAAACGTCATGATACAGTCGTTTATGAGGTTGTAGTTCAATAACAAATAATGTGCAGATAAACAAAATATAATATAGAATATGAAAATCCGATAAACATTATTTTTATATTTTGTTTTATTGGCGAATAAAGAGTTACAACAACAATCCAGGTGGCCATTTGTTAAAAACTAACGCACAAAAAGCTCAAATTATGCTCCAAAAAAAAAGATAACCAACATATATAAGTACAATAACTTGTCTACGATTTATTATGTTAAGCAAAAGGCGTGGGTTGAGTCGAGTTTACTTAAGCATATACATTTTTATTCTTGTAAAAGAGTGTGCTAAGAGATCGAATCTTTTAGTAACGAGTANCGAGTTTACTTAAGCATATACATTTTTATTCTTGTAAAAGAGTGTGCTAAGAGATCGAATCTTTTAGTAACGAGTAAGGAACTGGAGTAACTATTCCTCTGCCCACAGCCCACAATTTTTTTCCAGAGGTCCGGAAAAATGTAACGAGTAACTAAGTAACGAATCTTCGATTGTGAAGTAACGAGTAGTAACGANATTTCCAGAGGTCCGGAAAAATGTAACGAGTAACTAAGTAACGAATCTTCGATTGTGAAGTAACGAGTAGTAACGAATACCCGAATGTAACGAAACCGCCCAACCCTACTCCCTCGCTTCTGTACCTCGAATGGCCAAAACAGATCCAAGTGCATACGACACTTACTCTTCGTAATGCCGTGATCGACTGTAGCCGACTGCAACATCTTTTTGATACCATAGACTATACTATAGGTAAAATTCTCTCCTTCGTATATCCCAAACATTGACTCATCCATCGCCAAGTCAAATGTCAAAATCACACGGCCAACAGTGACAAATGCGTTTGTACGCGCTTTTTTCGACAGTTTTAAGGTGGCCGTCTGGTTGAAAGAATTGTGCATGTCTGATGCCAAAAAGCGTGGGAGCGCTAGGGGCGAGTGAGACATGCGCATCAACTCTCTCATCGCCTCTACGTGCAAAGCACTGAAGTGGCGTGCAGTCTTGCCGTCGATAACGCGCCTCTACGAGACTTTCAGTGGAGACCATACAATTTTATGACGTAATAATAATAATAAACGTTTGATGCACGTCCATATTCCTTCTCTAATGTTTTATACCGGAATGTTCTTACCTAAAAATGACCGTGAAAACACCCGTTCGAGACATTTTCACTATCACAAAACCATGCTTCAGAGACAAATGGAGGAACTGAAAAACGTTTACAGACGTGTAACGTTTCTTAAATTTTATTCGTAAGCAGACCTCATTCAGACACATTGGACGGGTTTTTTAATAAAATGTTTTCTGCTGGAGCTCTGCACACCGTTCAGTGGCCTACCCAGTCGGCCTCCTTAAGATTGACTATATGCGAAAGCAGTTAATGTATGCTTCTCCAGTATATATAATTTGCGGCGCTAAGGAAAATGCGTTGTCCTCCTATCTAATGAAATGTCGTCGTCTCTCAGAGTAAATATCTTCTATTTTTACCCTGAGTGACTGGTAACCCTAACCTCCGGGTCACGCCCGCAGCTTCGCGTGTGGAAAAAGTGCAAAACAGAATTTACCCTTGGCCGGTGGGATTTCTCTGTGTGTTCCCACTTCCTCCCGTCTTTGAATTCCTTCGTTGCTCCGTTTCTGGCCACGTTCCATGTCATATTTCAAGAACAAGCAACATCTAAGAGTTCCACCTCTAGGACCATTTTTTTTTTTCAGTCGGTGTTATTCCGCAACAGAGCGCACACATATTTGGCATTATTGTTATGTTTTTCACTGTAATTACAATAAAACTTTCAAAAATAACCATTCTTATTCTAAACTATGCTTAAAATTACAATAAAAATCATTAATTTATTGGTCTTGGGTTACTAAAACAATGAAGTCAACACGCCTGCAGAAATTGATTGAATAAGCTACAACGAAAATAACGCTTTGGGCTTCTACCTCAAGATGAATTAGGTAATACAAGGTTTTATTGGTTTTATTTGTTTCACATACGAAATTATTGGAATTGATATTTTTGTATTTAAGATCCCATGAAAGATGCGTTTGAATTAGTAGACCAGACATTGCTTTATCCTTCCGTACACTCTAAGCTTGATGGTGAAAATGGAGCCAAATTAGTGAAAACCTGTGAAATTTGATCCATTGCTAATCAATGACAGATATCTTATTAATATAATGACTTCATTACACGGGCCCGCGGTGGTGTGGAGGTTAGACGACTCGCCTTCCACCTAGGCGAACCGGGTTCGATTCCCGGCGGGGTCGCTCCCGGATTTTCGCGTGTGGGAATCGTACCGGACGATGCCACAGGTAGGTGGGTTTTCTCGGGGATCTCCCGTTTCTCCCACCCTTGCATTCCGGCGCTGCTTCATACTCGCCTCATCGGATCTCAAGACCTCGACGTTCGGAGCCGCCCAAATCTCTCCACTCCTCNCCGGCGCTGCTTCATACTCGCCTCATCGGATCTCAAGACCTCGACGTTCGGAGCCGCCCAAATCTCTCCACTCCTCTGTATTTTACTGATTTACATGTGATACCCACTGAATGTCGAAAATTTCACAACCGAAAGTTACTTGCTCCCATCCAACTGCCATTCTGTATTAGCGCATTAGCTGACTTCCAGTGAATGTTATTTCATTGCTTGACATCACTAATTCTGGCTCAGAGGGAAGAGACTCGCCCTTTGCTCTAGCCTCGTAGTTCAGCTATCAGCCACTACATTGTCTACACTTTGTTATGGTGTGATCAGGCCTTAGCTGAACGGCTTGCCTGATCACACCTTCAAACAATAAACCTGGAAACGAGCGGGATTGCAACACCACCATTTGGTCGTCGACCATTGTGAAAGAAGACAGTTGCAGAAATCCCCTCCATCTGTCACTGAGTGGGGCCGCAGAACCACGCGCTTGATATAGGCCGGCGTAACACCCGGAACGAGCGTCTTTTCGTCTTTAGTCCTTTGGAGGACCCGACCAGCGAAACAGACAAGGAAGATGGGTGTGTCCGGCCATCGTTAACCGTCTCGTAGAATCAGCCTCCGACTACAATATTAATAAGGTGATGACTTTCCAGTTAGGTTTAATTAAAATGGCGTGCATCATTATGTAATTTAATAATCATCTTGGTATTCAATTTAAAGCTCCCCCGATCAATAGTCATTTAAATAGCAACTGTATAATCTTCATGTAATAAACCTCATCTATTACTGTTGTGCTCTACCGAATCATGAGTCATTATTGAGCTACGTCCCTAACAACTTTCAAGTACGAATTGGCTGAAAAGCTAGTTCGTAACAACTTGTACTTGGCGCCACCGTGCAGTGCTACGGCTACTGTGTTCTGATGTCACATCAGCCCTCCCAAACATCGGACTCGTGTGATGGTATTGAAACCATTCGTACATTTTTTTCTGTGAGAAGGGCGTGTCTAATCGCGACAGCAGAATCTGTGTCGTGACTATGTTGTTCTCACGTTCATTATTTCGCATTGAAACATTACCATAATGGCATACTTCCTTACACTTGACCCAGGAGGAGGTTGACTGTATGTCATTTTCAGGTCTTTGTCTGGGACAGCAGGGGCTTCCGATGAGAGACAAACATTTTGGAGAAGTATGAGAACGTTTAGGTTTTATACATGATGTTAATCAGGAATGAAAACCATATAAAAAATAAAATTATGGACAAGTTGGATGTAATCACCAGCTGTAGTCTAGTCACGGTTTCTCCACACTTTTTGAATGAAACCTATGAAANATGGACAAGTTGGATGTAATCACCAGCTGTAGTCTAGTCACGGTTTCTCCACACTTTTTGAATGAAACCTATGAAAAAATCACCGCAAGTGTTTGGTTTATTCATAAATATATCATCGTGTATCACAAGCGTTTTGTACTAGTGTTAACATAGAAAAACCTTATTTTTGGTTGAATCGGACTTTTACTTATAACTTATCTAATTAAAACGAATAAACACAGAGATAAAATAGGTGTGTTGGCAATGTTTAGTAAGGAGTAGTTATTATGCAGAATATTATTACATAGAGTGCGCACGAATGCGGTGCGTTATCCCTTTGATGTAATTTTCTAGACTTGGTTAATGTTTATTCTACTTAGGTTAGGAATAAAACGAGATTTCGTATGAGAGAGTTTGGCACAGGGAAAATTTCCGCCGCTAGGTACACAGTGTTCCAAAAGGTAGCTTTTAATTTAAATTTTATGCTGCTTTAATATTAAAAGAGAAATATTTATCTTTGTTACGAAGTTATTTTATATTTTATTTATGATTATTGTAATTATCCTGTTATTTCACTTAGAAAATAGAAATCTGGTACACATGTGACACGAGCGCTTACCTAGTGGCGAAAATGTTTACTTTGCCAAAATTCTAACATTGATCTTCCCAGCCTATAGTAGAAGTAACCTTACCTCGTTTAAGCTTCGTTTTCATGAGGCGGAGGAATACCCTGGAAGTAGAACTTTAGCAGGGCTTCTGAAATGTCGGAAGTATACGTAAATGGACTATAGCGCTCTTTGACAAAAGAGTCGCGGTGAGCAAGGGGAGGGGAACGGGTTGTAGATGTTTGCCCGTGCCCGTATACGCACGCGGGCAGGACGAATGTTTGGTAACTGTGGAATGTTCTTGGGGCTCGGTGTCGAGGCTGCTGGACCTCTGTCTTCGACTGGCGACCGGGGGCAGGCAGACGCGAAGCAGACGGGCGGAACGGGCGGCCGGACAGACAATGATGGATGGCGCTGGTGTGGTCTCACGTCGTCGTACAAAAACCCCTGGCAGGCCGGCCCGCGCTGCGTGTGCGGGGGTATTGTACGACGCTGCACCCGCCGTCGGGCCGAGAGTGGACACACGTGGGCTCGCCCGCAGCCCGCGTCANTGGACCTCTGTCTTCGACTGGCGACCGGGGGCAGGCAGACGCGAAGCAGACGGGCGGAACGGGCGGCCGGACAGACAATGATGGATGGCGCTGGTGTGGTCTCACGTCGTCGTACAAAAACCCCTGGCAGGCCGGCCCGCGCTGCGTGTGCGGGGGTATTGTACGACGCTGCACCCGCCGTCGGGCCGAGAGTGGACACACGTGGGCTCGCCCGCAGCCCGCGTCATCGCGCGCAACACGCGAGGCTGGCAACGATGCCCACATACACCTGCTTCACACATTGGCTAAAATAACATTTTCACGGCAAAGTAAGCACGACTTTTGAATGGAGAGAGTGAAGTGGAGATATTTAGGCGCCCCTTAACATCGAGGTCTTGAGAGTCGATGAGGATGGAGCGAGGTGAGTATGGAGCAGCGCCGGAATGCAAGGGTGGGAGAAACGGGAGATCTCCAAGAAAACCCTCTTACCAGTGGCATCGTCCGGCACGATTCCCACGTGTGAAAATCCGGGAGCGTCCCAGCCTGGAATCTAACCCGGTTCTCCTAGGTGTGAGGTGAGTGGTCTAACCACTTCACTACCGCGGCCTTTGACACCACTGTAGGCGGGTTGCACGGTGGTAAGACCAGCGCGTAAATCTTCATGTCGGCACCGTACACTAAAAATGAGGTAGACCTATTTATGTCTTCTGCTCTTGTACCCAACAATGACTCACATATTGCCAATACAATTGTCTGTCTCACGGTCAACAGTGATGAACGTGTTGGTTTATACACGCCTCAAAAAAGTCCTGCATAACAGGGAGTGGAGAGATTTGGGCGGCTCTTAACATCGAGGTCTTGAGAGGTAAGCAGTGCCCTTAAGGGAGCTGTGTGTCCCTCCCCCTTTACCTATTTCAATTTTAAAATGCGTTTAGTTAAAATATCAGAAACAACTTGAGATTAGGCAACAAATCGGTGAATGGTCTTTTGTATAAAGGAGATCTTACGTTTCTTAATAACGTGATCGGTAATGNAGATTAGGCAACAAATCGGTGAATGGTCTTTTGTATAAAGGAGATCTTACGTTTCTTAATAACGTGATCGGTAATGCCATCCCCCATTTGTTTGGAAATGTCTCTTGGCACCCTAAACTTTGTTAAACTAGTTTATAAGCAATTTTTAAGGACAACCAGTAAATCAGTACTATAAATTAACAAAAAAGGTCGTCTTCTCGGAACACTTTCAGGTGAACCGTTTGTGAGATAATTAATTTTGAACATACGAAACTGAACGTGTGCTGCACATCAGGTAGGCAAACCACAATACAGAGTAAGGCAATTTAAATGAGGATTTTTCTGAGGCGCACAGCTCCCTTAATGATCACTTGACGGGAAAAGTAGTAACTTAAATTTTATTCTTATATTTTCGTCATAAATACACTGCCGAAGTTTGTCCCCATGTTTTAGAAACATGTTGTTTATGTTACATTGCACGTTGGCATGCGTGATCCCAATTGATTTGGCAGTGAAGCAATTAAAATATTTCTAAGACTTGGCGTAGTATTGTGGGCGTAAAGTATCATGTATTTCCAGTGAGGTTAGTGTTTCTGGTTTTATTCACATCACAGTAAGAATTTGCATATAAGTAACACATTTACAAGCCTAACAATTCCACGATTTCACTTGAATGGAGGCTTAATAAAGTGAACAGGCCCATGACAATGTTAAATTTATATATGGTGGAAGGATACAATGTAACAAGAGAAGTAGACCCTAAGCAGGGCTTTCAAAAGCGCTCAGTTTACGGTGAACATTCTATACACGGGTTTTCGTCTTCTGTGTATGACTAACGAACTGACTAACGAACTGCCGAAATAATTGTCAAATTCACGTGTTTCATCAACGACGTGATGTTTGTTTACGTTTGCTTTCGACCTCAAATCTGCTCCGTAACTAAAAAAAAAAAAAACCGTTTTAATAACTTGATTATATAGTATTTCCAGAACAGCGAAACGAATATTAACACTTGTATATAAAAGCAAGTGAAAAAACAACAGTATTCACTTGAAGCTCTTAGGACTGCATACATTTCGCGATCACGAAACGCATTTAGCATGTTCGCGAGTGTTTGCGTCTCATATGCATTCGTAAATAACGCGTACAGCCGTAAAGTTAGAAAATTGTTATGACACGTTATTGCTGAGATATTGATATTTCGTAATACCGTAACTGGGTTGGACTATAGAACGTACCGAGCCACCGCTTCAGGAAGTGTTAGCAGGTCGAGCGGGGAAAAAAAAAAACTATTTTTTTAAAGCACATGACGGAATTTATTCATGCGATGATAGTACGTAAATATTTCTAATCGTTGCTTCTTAAAGTCTAGGTTATTCGAAAGAAGGCTTTCGTCATAAACGAACCTAAATTTATACAAGAAAGAGGTACACACATCTATGACTTACCCGGAACACGAACACAGTATGTTGTGGACCGAAGCTAGCGATATACAGTAGTGATCTCGGCGATACAGGAACAGTTGCAGGAAACACCTACGGTGCAGTATGTTCGCGTTATCTTCACACATTCTGAATAAAATCTTTGGAAAATCACCCCAAGTATGTTTTTATTTTTATTTTATTTTTTATTTTTTTTGTAATTTCCTTAACAAATCATATATCACAAGTGTTTTACACTTCTGTTAGGTTGAATGAAAAATTTACTGACAATTTGTCTTTGAGTTATAATATTCATACCATAGTCAACGTGAATTAAAAACAGGGGAAAGATGTGCTGAGAACGGGTAGTAAGAAAAAGTCCCTACGTTATTGTTTAAGTAAACATTTCCTATTGCCGTATTTATGTTTTCAGGAGTGCAAACACATTTCATTGGTATGTATGTATATATATAATATATATATATATTAGTAGAATTTTAACAGTGCTTCAGAGAAGTTGAAAGTAACCACGAATGGACTATACTTCAATGATATTCGTATGCTAAGAGAAACACAGACTATTTTAGAGAACATCGGAAAACTGCTTCACTCATTACTTGCACATCAGGCAGAGCGAAAACTACACAATTGTTTGTGAAAATNAGATTAGGCAACAAATCGGTGAATGGTCTTTTGTATAAAGGAGATCTTACGTTTCTTAATAACGTGATCGGTAATGTCATCCCCCATTTGTTTGGAAATGTCTCTTGGCACCCTAAACATTGTTAAACTAGTTTATAAGCAATTTTTAAGGACAACCAGTAAATCAGTACTATAAATTAACAAAAAAGGTCGTCTTCTCGGAACACTTTCAGGTGAACCGTTTGTGAGATAATTAATTTTGAACATACGAAACTGAACGTGTGCTGCACATCAGGTAGGCAAACCACAATACAGAGTAAGGCAATTTAAATGAGGATTTTTCTGAGGCGCACCGCTCCCTTAATAATCACTTAACGGGAAAAGTAGTAACTTAAATTTTATTCTTATATTTTCGTCATAAATACACTGCCGAAGTTTGTCCCCGTGTTTTAGAAACAGGTTGTTTATGTTACATTGCACGTTGGCATGCGTGATCCCAATTGATTTGGCAGTGAAGAAATTAAAATATTTCTAAGACTTGGCGTAGTATTGTGGGCGTAAAGTATCATGTATATGCAGTGAGGTTAGTGTTTCTGGTTTTATTCACATCACAGTAAGAATTTGCATATAAGTAACACATTTACAAGCCTAACAATTCCACGATTTCACTTGAATGGAGGCTTAATAAAGTGAACAGGCCCATGACAATGTTAAATTTATATATGGTGGAAGGATACAATGTAACAAGAGAAGTAGACCCTAAGCAGGGCTTTCAAAAGTGCTCAGTTTACGGTGAACATTCTATACACGGGTTTTCGTCTTCTGTGTATGACTAAAGAATTGCCGAAATAATTGTCAAATTCACGTGTTTCATCAACGACGTGATGTTTGTTTACGTTTGCTTTCGACCTCAAATCTGCTCCGTAACTAAAAAAAAAAAAAACCGTTTTAATAACTTGATTATATAGTATTTCCAGAACAGCGAAACGAATATTAACACTTGTATATAAAAGCAAGTGAAAAAACAACAGTATTCACTAGAAGCTCTTAGGACTGCATACATTTCGCGATCACGAAACGCATTTAGCATGTTCGCGAGTGTTTGCGTCTCATATGCATTCGTAAATAACGCGTACAGCCGTAAAGTTAGAAAATTGTTATGACACGTTATTGCTGAGATATTGATATTTCGTAATACCGTAACTGGGTTGGACTATAGAACGTACCGAGCCACCGCTCCAGGAAGTGTTAGCAGGTCGAGAGGGGAAAAAAAAAAAACTATTTTTTTTAAAGCACATGACGGAATTTATTCAGGCGATGATAGTACGTACATATTTCTAATCGTTGCTTCTTAAAGTCTAGGTTATTCGAAAGAAGGCTTTCGTCATAAACTAACCTAAATTTATACAAGAAAGAGGTACACACAACTATGACTTACCCGGAACACGAACACAGTATGTTGTGGACCGAAGCTAGCGATATACAGTAGTGATCTCGGCGATACAGGAACAGTTGCAGGAAACACCTACGGTGCAGTATGTTCGCGTTATCTTCACACATTCTGAATAAAATCTTTGGAAAATCATCCCAAGTATGTTTTTTTTTTTCTTGGTAATTTCCTTAACAAATCATATATCACAAGTGTTTTACACTTCTGTTACGTTGAATGAAAAATTTACTGACAATTTGTCTTTGAGTTATAATATTCATACCATAGTCAACGTGAATTAAAAACAGGGGAAAGATGTGTTGATAACGGGTAGTAAGAAAAAGTCCCTACGTTATTGTTTAAGTAAACATTTCCTATTGCCGTATTTATGTTTTCAGGAGTGCAAACACATTTCATTGGTATGTATGTGTGTATATATATATATTAGTAGAATTTTAACAGTGCTTCAGAGAAGTTGAAAGCAACCACGAATGGACTATACTTCAATGATATTCGTATGCTAAGAGAAACACAGACTATTTTAAAGAACATCGGAAAACTGCTTCACTCATTACTTGCACATCAGGCAGAGCGAAAACTACACAATTGTTTGTGAAAATTGCACCACCCAGATGGCCCGAATGAATCCAAACTTGGTGGATGTGTAGAACAATGAACCAGCAATAAGTGATTACGATTGCAAAGAGATGACGTACATGTAGGCCCAGCAACGCCCTCTCTTGTGTGACCGGAAAGGTCCATGTTACGCCAAACGCAGTCCGTGAAGAGCCAGTATGCCTCGTCGACGTCAAAGGGCGCCATATCAGCATGCGAGTGGGTTCTAACGGGGCAGAATGATAGGTCTCTGGGAAACGGGTTTGTCATACCGTGACATTTCGGCTCATATAGGGCATGCTGCTACGACAGTGATGCGTGTGTGGAACGGGTGGATAGAAAAGGGTCGTACGCAGCGACAAGCGGGTACTGGACCACGCAATGTGACCACAGCACGGGATGACCTCCATCTTGTCTGCATGGCCGCAACGGACCGTACAGCCTCGTCCACAGTGTTGGATCGACACTGGAGTACTGCAACGGAAGTGACCTGTCTGCGTTGATGGTTCGACGCCGTCTGCTGTGGGCTGGACTGGTGGCATGCATTCCATTGCGTCGGCTTCCATTGGCCAGAAACCACAAACGCCTGATACTACAATGGGCACATGAACGCCGTCACTGGCGTACTAAGTGGCAAAATGTAGTGTTTTCAGACGAGTCCCATTTCAACCTGCCCTACAGTGATGGACGCATGCGCGTTAGACGCTACCGTGGTGACTGCAATCTGGCAGCCTGCACTGTGGAGCGGCATAGTGGACAAACGCCAAGTGTGATGGATTGGGGCGCCATTGGATATAACTTGTGATCTCGACTCCTACGTATTGAGGGTAATCTGAACAGCAACCGTTACATCAGGGAGGTTTTATAGCCTGAGGTACTGCCTCCCCCCCTTCAGGCTACTTGACATGCCATATTTAAGCAGGACGATACCCAGCCACACGTGGCGAGGAATTTGAAAGCTTGGAATAAAATAAAATAATTTTTCGTACGTAAAATTTTTTTTAATAATAATATTTCAGCAAATTTTTCTCAATTATAACAAGTATAAATATCCATGGGTGCACCCACACAACTGTAAATGCATAAGTACTCGTAATACTCATAATTTTGTGTTTGTGTTTTTTTGTTTTTGTTTTGTCACCCCCTTCCCCCCTTATTAAGGCTTTGTGGGTGCTTCGGTGTTCACATCCGAATATAAAAGAAAATAAAAATATATTTGTAACCTCTTATTTCTGAGTTTAGAAACATTTTTAATTATTAAATAATTAAATGAAGATAAAGTAACTTACTATAGTAACTCCTTGTGAACTACGTCAAAGTTTTAATATTTGTTACTACTGTTTTTCTTTTGCATTGTTCATATATGTGCTTATTAAAGCTTGTTTTTTTATCTTTATGGTCTTCCCATGATTCAAAAGTAAGACGACTTAATAGGGCTCGGCTCTGTGTTTTAATCTTTCTTTATCACAAAGGATCGCACTTGTGGCGGATTTCGTTCCTAGTTCTTCTCTGGGGTACCTTGGTGGTCGGGCTGGGAGCCGTTTGGGTTGGCAATCTCCTTTCTGGGGATTTCTCTACCTGTCGGTTCCGGTCTTGAGTGCCAAGGGGTGGATCAGCAGCCAGCATGTTGATTTGAGTATAATAAAATTGCACGCAGTGTATTTATGCCATAGGAAAAAAAATTTCGTTTAAAAATTGATTAATATCTCCGATTTAAATGCATGGTTTAGTATTTTTGTGCTTAATGAATAAGTGAAAGTAAAAATATAATATAGAAGTAACTCAAAATATCAGAAAAATTACTCGTCTTCTAAATTAGCCGATAGGTAACATCAATGCGAAGGTATTCTTGCTCATAACTATAGCGTAACGTCTGTCTTCGAAATTTGTCTTTATTGAATTATTTATTATTTTTTGCTTTAAAACATTAATGAAGTTAAGGATGAAATGTCTTCTAGTAAACGTAACCAAAAATTGCATAAGCAAAAAAATTACAATCACGACTTAAACGCGGTCGTATCCCTTTCAATTAGAAATCATTTGGGTTTAGCCGTAGCTTTTTTCTTATATAAAATAATTCTAAACTAGGGCTGTGATGTCATAGATGTGATGTCATAAGAATTATTTTTACGTGCACAATATAATTCCCATGTTGGTTTTGTAGCGTCTTTAACCGTAATAGAGATTACCTCATTATTTATCCATTTCTATCTCACATGAGAAAGTATAGACTGAAATCAGTCCATTCTGGTCTCAGGAAATGTGGAACGTAGTTCTGTACGTAATAATAAGGTTTACATTTTAATATTGAGTCTCAATAGTAAGTTATAAAGGAATACAAACAATCACAGGATGTCAAGCTTCCCACCACCTTAAATTAAGTAAGGGCGAAAGATACCATGCAGCACTAAGATTCAAACATATCACACCATTGTGATAAAGTATTTATTAACTGATTTAAAACATACCACAAAATAAAAGTGACACCACTTTACCCCATACTTTGCGATAAAACTTTTCAATATATCATTCGGATTAAAACTTAGTACCACTNAAAGTGACACCACTTTACCCCATACTTTGCGATAAAACTTTTCAATATATCATTCGGATTAAAACTTAGTACCACTGACAAACTGCTGCTAAATGTACGTCTCGAAAATGTAAGTCAGAAAATTGGGCTGCACTATTGAGTAAATTTGATACCCGTGGGCGTTAAGAGTCTTTGCAATTGGAGCTAAAAACCCGCGATTATTTATAAACTTAAGAAAGTTTTTGAGGCAGAACATTAACATTTTAGAAACATGTGTAATTTCACAAAGCTCTACAACCACTGCGAAACACATTTCTGTTAAGAAATTATCTTGTGGAAAATTTTGGGATGCCGTTCTTAGTTTTTATTAAATCGCATAATGCGGAAGCAAAAAATTAAATTTTTTTATATATCGCTGCCACAAATTTACGATAAAATTCTTGTCAATTTTCTTTACCGGTCACTGTTTTCAAGCGATGGACATACATATTTCTTAATAAAGAATGAGAATGTCTGCGTGAGAGTAGGCCACACTCATTATCTTCGAGTTAATAAAGTTGTGTAAAAAAAACCGTGTATGTAATACGCTTCAAAAAGGCTTTGGGTGTAATGCTATTTTCCATCTAACATGCCAAGTTATTCGCCATCATTAAATTTACGCGCAGTTTACTAGAAGATGCAGAGGGTTTAGACAAATTACACAAAGTGACACCTCGTTTATTATCACATTATGTTTAATAATTCATCATTAAAATAACCAACAATTCTTCCATGTCACGAATATTCACAGCAAAATAGGGGTGGGAAATGTAGTTTTTTGAATGGCACAATTGGATAATAGTAACATATTTGTAATGGTGCATATATTTTCACAACGGAAAATTATGCAGAAATCCCGGGTATTACATCTTCAACATTTTCCGTTATATATTTAAAAGTCAATGTTTGAATGCACGTATGTATATGTATGTACAAATGTATTCATTTCTGTAAGTATGTTTGTTCTCTATACAGTTATACACCGGTCGACGGATCTTAACCAAATTTGGCAGGGATACCCTTCAGTACCAAACTTAAAACACTGCGTAGGCAAAAANCCCCCCCCCCCAGTGGACCCGAAAACCTCAAACAGTTTGGCAGATCTGGACCAAATTTGTCAGGGACGCCCTTCATTATTAAAATACTGTGCAGGCCAACATGGTCTCTGACCCCCCCAATGGACCCAAAATCCCTGGGATCATTTCTCTCAACTCTACATCGTTCGACGGACCTGGACCAAGTTTGGCAGGGATTCGCTTATATTAAGAAAAACTGTGTAGGCCAAAATGGGCTCCCCCCCTCTCTCCTCCAGGAACCGAAACACCCCTAAACCCTAAAACAGGACCATGTATCTCAACTTTTCACCGCTCGATGGATCTATACCAAAATTGGCAGGCACTCCCTTCAATGCTTGACTTAAAATACCGTGTAGGTCAAAATGTGCCCCGGCCCCCTATTATGGCCCAAACTCTCAAATACCTAAAACAAAGTCTTGTTTCTCAGTTACACACAATTTGACGGATCTCGACTGCATTTGGCAGGTAGGCCCTTCAGTACAAAACTTAAAAAATAGTGCGCGAGATAGTGTGTATGTCAAAATGGGCTCCGGCCACCATTGGGCTCGAAGACTCTAAAACTGGTTCCTGTATATTAAGTTCTACAATTTTGGACTAACCTGGAAATTTTTTTTGCAATAATACCCTTCAGTACCTAACTTAAAATACTGTACAGGCTAAAGTGGGCACCCCCCCCCCCTTTTCCAAATAGGGCATAAAACCACTAAAACTTAATCGTGTATTTCTCTTTGCCATCTTATATCCGGGAAACACCGGGTAGTTCTGCTAGTTTCCAATAAAAGCGTGTTCCAGCTTCAATTTTAGAACGCATACAGCTTGCATGCATGACTTTCAAACTATGTGTGCATATTGATGTATACATTTTCAATTTATTATTGTTTAACGTAACGACCCCAAAGCCGCAAATGGTCGAAATCATTATCTGTTGCGCAAAGTATGTGGTAACTAGCTATGCTGCCGTATGTGCGCAAGTGCCTTAATTACTTTTTTGACTGGAATGGTGGCCACGTTGCTAACGTACCGGTCTTCCCCGAAGATGCGGGTTCGATTACCAGCGGGGTCACGCCCAGTATTCGTATTGAGAAAACGTGGCGGACTTAGCATTTGACCGTTAGTAACTTTTCTCCGCCCATTCCGTCGATTTTTCATTTACATCTCACTTCACCACCATACGCACTAAAGACCTTGTTGTTAAGCTGCTTCCAAGTCTCTCATCACATAATAGTTTGTAGTCATATTGATGAAAAAGGGAATTGTAAACATTACGGGGAAGGGTGTCTACGATGTTATTTGAAAGGTCGGGTAGCCAACTAGGATAGGCGTCACACTTTATTGGCTTCTGTGGAAGTTAAATATGTTTAAATTATTAAATAAATTAATTTAAATATTTCATTATTATAAATTTAAAAGAGTGATTTATATATGATTTCGTACGTTGCCAAAATTTTACAACATTCACATATTCAATTTTTTCCGTTTTACATAAGATAATAAAATATTAATAAATTCTTTTATATTTTTTACTTTTAAAATATTTTTACGTGTTACCAGAAACTTTTTTCCAAATAATGAGTTTTAAATACTTTACGTAAATACCTTTAATTTGAATACCTAAATTATCAGTATTATTCAGAACTCCAGATACTGAAATACCAACTTATTCATGTATAAAATGTAAAATATTTATAGTTATTAGTACGAGTTTCTCTCTTAGATAATAGAATTAGTCACTAGATTTTTGGTTTACTAAAAAACATAGTTTAATTTTGTAAATGATAAAGTAACCTTTAAAAAATTCCCACTAAAATTACTTTATATAATGCATTCTTCTTATTTTAAATATAAATAGTTTTAAGTCATATTTTTATCGGGTATTCAAAAGATCATCATCCTTAAGGTCTTATCTAGATTACAAATCAATTCAAATAAATGACTAGCTGACGTCCTAATGTGTATTCCGATCTATAAAAATTGATATATGCACAATAAGTTTCATGTACGACATTCATTATCTCTTATTAGTGTTAGAATGGAATTCAGCCATTCACGCCATTCATTTTTACGGCTTTTTTCCCGTTCATTCTAGTCCATTTATGCCTTGCACCTTCATATGTCTCAAAGTAAATTACTATTACAATTAGAGTACTTCAAGGTTATTAATTGTTTTGTTATTTTCGTGATATTTCACGATTATTTATAAGTTTCTAAAACTTTAAATGATGTATAATTTTTAGAAGTTATACACATTTAATGATTTTTTGTATTTTTATATTTAATGAGAATTTATTATTTTTTTAGTTGTNATTTTTAGAAGTTATACACATTTAATGATTTTTTGTATTTTTATATTTAATGAGAATTTATTATTTTTTTAGTTGTGACGCTTTAAAATTATATTTTTTTAATTCATAGCTTATTTTATAAGTTTCTAAGTAATAATTTATTATTTGTGCATGGATTTTATATTATTTTTAAAATAATGTATGATGGCTTTATAATTATTTAATGCATTTAACGAGGATTTAATACGAATTTCATATGATTTTTTNACGAGGATTTAATACGAATTTCATATGATTTTTTTAACTCGTTATAAATTCAGTATTGTTTTAATATTGGTGTCCATATACATTTTTATAATATTATCGTATATTTTTAAAAACTAGTTACGATAATTTTGTGACTTTGATGATGCTCTCTTACTGTGAACGATATTATAGGTATTAAAAGTATAATTTTTATGTAATATCATTATTATTAATTCATGTTTTACCAGCTTACTTTCCACGGATTCGTCCACATTTACTACATGAAGCATTACTAATTTCCTTTAACTGGGGACCTCTTCGTATAGTCTGTACAAACGAGTGCAATTTGTCTACTTTTCTGAAGGCACTCTGGTTTACAGCTGTTTCCATGGATACAGTGGTTTCTCCTCCAGCCACAGATGAAGTTTACATTAACACTCTAAGCGTACTGTCAACCTGTCCAATATGTCAACACGACATATTTTGCAATGGAAATAATTTTACAAAAGTCTACTTTTAGAACTGTAAATAAAATCACTCGTTCATGAGACAGACTATACACAACGCTAGTGGTTCTGCCCTCAGTTGCTAAGATTACCAGTTGCTAGGCGAATTTACAAGCTGCCCATGTGAAAAGCAGTCCTCCCCGACATCTTTAGGTACTGTACCTGGACCTCACTAAGGTTAATTCTACTCAGGGTAGGAACATAACGAGATTTCTTACGGGAGAGTTTGGCATAGGGAAAATTTCCGCAGCAAGGTGCTCTGGTGTTCGAAAGTGGCCGTTTTTAAGATGGTGATATATGAAGAAATTCTATACATTTTGTGTAAAAGTTAGTGTTTGGTTCAAATTGTCATATATACTTGCCCCAGCCAAAATTTTGAGTATTAACTTTATTTTGTAACTATAATATTTACGCCTTCCAATCGTGTTTACAAGGGCCAACAGTAAAAATACAACCGTGTTTGGCATTCGTCAAGCTTAATCCAATGGGAAAACGTTTCGAATTTACGTACGAAATAAAAATAGCGGTCGCCCAAAGTAACTCTGTACTTTTCTCATTTCGCTCAAGGGAACTGTGGAAGGAAGCCATAAAAATGATATTTTTAACCATTTCACTATTATATTTTCCGGTTCAGTTGTGACATTTAAATAAAGTAGTTGTGTAAGTAAGCCTACGTTTGGCTAAATCGAATTTACGGCAGATTATTTTACAGAGTGTGAATACATTTAGTTAATTTTTCCACGCAAGTACGAAGAACAAAGTTTATTATTTACGCATGTTCTAACAAAATAAAACTCCAATTATTTTACACGATTACTTTTTATATTATGAAAATTGCAATTATCCTATTTGCTTACATACAAAATGAAAAAATCCGGTACACATGCGACAACAGTGCCACCCGGCGGCGGAAAATGTTAGTTGCCAAACGAAAAGCATCGAGCTTCCCAACCTGAGTAGAATAAACCTTAACCTCACTTATAGTGAAAGCGAAACAGACATCGAGGGGGAGTTGCACTCTATTAAGTTAGAAAGGATACTCGGGTGGAATGAGGAGTATGCGCATTATGAAACCTTATTCGCCCCGTGGATATCCAGTGAAGACTGTGGCGGCCTCGGTTGCATATTTTTGCCAAGCCTACACTTGGATCCCGGTGCGATTGCAGCGCTTTGGCGGTAACATTAATGGAGTTCCAAACTTGAGGAGAAGCTTGTGTGGCGATATGCCAGGAGGATATATGCTGTTTACTCCTTGGGGTAATGGACTGCATAATCCATTTTTACAAGTGTGTCCACAAATTTGTACTACGCTAATTATTTCCAATAATATTGTTATATTGTTATATTATTGAAATCGCTTAATCCTCGTGACACATCCTATGGCAATTTAAAACTTCAGAGTAAATATTGTAATAATTAATTTTTGTCTCCTGAGCATGTCTAGTTGTAATACCTACTACTGGAATATATTCAAGTTACGTTAAATATTATTGAAGTGTATAAACGTTCATTTTTTTTTTTAAAACAAAAATATAAACGAAAGGCCTTGCCATTGTTATGGCCTATGATTTTGATAGTTCCATAGGTGATTCGCAAGTTTATAGTTCTGACATTTCTGATTGCAAGAAATTTATTAAATGTTGCAACACACAAATGGTTACTGTGCAGCTGAAACGGGCAGTATATCTCAATTTACCGTTCATAGAAAATTACGTATGAAATTATTAATCGCGATATAAAATGCGATCTTATAGAACCTTAGGATTGGGCATACCGCTGTGTATTTCACTGAATATTAAATTAATTATCCTGCTCAGTTATGAAAAACTTTTTTATCTGTGGCTGTAAGGGAAATGAAACTATATTTTCAGTAACAGACTGGTTTAATTTCTATTCGTACTTCTTCGTTTGTATAAGATTTTACATAACTTGTTTGTTTGAAGTTTGGAGGCTTGAAAACGATATAACACGTCAACGAAAACACATTCGAACATTTTTCACCTCAGGGATTCCAATTTGGAAAAATCTTTAAATTAGTATTTTGGTATTTATATAACCAACTTTTTAAAGCAACGAACATAGCGTTATTTATTTTAAGGGTTACTGAGCTACTGAAGAGAGTTCGAAAAAACAAAACCAAAACATTTAGCCCACTTCGCTTTCTAATAAGTTGAATTAAAGTTAATTTTTAGGCATTTATACGGGTGCCCTTTTGAAGCAAAGATAACAATGATACCTTATCGCATTAATACGCTTTAAAGGAGTCCTCGGAAAAACATTTAGCCATTTTTGACCCTCTAAGGGGTTGATTTTCAACATAATAATGAAACAGATTTTTAGGTATCGGCTACCTTTTTAATCTTAGAGCACAATTAAATCTCATCGGATAAATGAGTTATTTAGAAGTCTTCGAAAACACGTTGGAACCTTTTTCACTCTGTTTGCTGTTGAATTAAAAAAAGTCCTGGAATTAATTTCTAGGTATTTGTATAGCCTATATTTCGAAGTCAAGAGCACAGCTATATCTCATCGGAATAATGAGCTACTAACGAGTTCTTGAAAACACATTGTAAATTATTTTCACCCTCTTAGGGGCTGAATTTTGAACAATACTTTCTCAGTAGGTGTCTGCACTCTAAGGGGAAGCAATTGATAAATTTCCGTACTTTTGCATACAGCGGTTTGGGCTGTGCGTAGATGCGCTAGTCAGTCAGCCGGTCGGAAAATTCATTTTATACATCGAGATTATTCGCATATGATTTCATTCACATGATTATGCTTAATAATATATTTATTAAATAAATTGTTTAGTATTAAAATGTTTTATTTTAAAACTTTTGTATTTGGAAATTCTTGGGTAGAATTATTACAAAAATGTTCATTTTTATTTTTAATAATAATTAATTTTTTTATTATTATTTTGAGTTAGTCAGTTTGTGTGAGATTAAAAACAATTTTTATTAAATTTTTAAATTATTTTAAAAATGAAAAGCCAAAAGTATAAGAATTAAAATGATTAACTCAAGAACTGATATGTATTTTTTTCATTTTAAGAGTCTTCTCAGCAACAATCGTAGCTAATCTAAATTGCCCATGTAATATCGTCTGAACGTAACGCCTCAGTGAATTCGGCCACAGAGGTTGCCACCAGTAATTGCGGAATTGGTCTTTCTATGCATAACCACGAAAATTAAACACAAAATAAATTCTCACCATGGTGTCATACCAAAGACTCCAGTTAAGTTTAAATTTGCTTGAGTAACTTTTATTGGCTCTATTTTAGTGATCACTCTTTACAGAAGACAGGAACACACAATACAAATGCAAAAGCCTTTTGTGTTTTTTTCTTAATTTAATTTAAGGAATATTTCTATTTAATTGACATTACATATTAAGTAAAATCTGGAACGTTATAACTGCACAGCATACGTGAACAAATAACGATCGACTTCTCTCGCATCTGCGTACAAGTTATGGTTTACTNACGTTATAACTGCACAGCATACGTGAACAAATAACGATCGACTTCTCTCGCATCTGCGTACAAGTTATGGTTTACTGGCAAAGGAAAAACTATTTTCCAACATAGTGACAGCAGACGTACGGATTTATTTAAAAGGTACCCACTTGTTTGTGGACACGGTCAATTGTGCTATTTGAAGAGTCTTGTGCATCAGCGGGGGGTTGTAGCTGTCAAACACGCGCAGCAAGTGTTCACAAAACAGTCGCTTACACGCAGCTCCGGATCCAACTCTCGTGTGTCTGCAACCATTTCATTCCGCTGCGCTGGTACGCTGCTGAATAAGCAATTTTAAGAACACTTCTTTGAATATTCTTTCTGTTTATTATATGTTCTCCTCCAAGTGTAAAAAATTAATATTAAAACTAGTATTGATGTCATAAATCATGGATTTTTGGACTTAGGTCTTTGCAAATGTTTTTTGCGTGTTACAAAAACTACAAAAATATGACGTGAAAATGATAACACACGCTTATCTGTTTTCAACAGATATGCAAATGGCACACAGGATCCCGTAGATTAAACGAAAATAGTTAACACAATGTAAACGCAACAAAAACTACCACCACGCAGTAACAGACGTTTTTCTAAGCTATAATTATGAACAATTATTAACACATAATTTTAATGTTTAACAACCACAATATTATTTTTCACTTATATAATTTTAATTTGTGGCAAGATTTATTTATTAGTTTTGAAATAGAATCTGTAATAATTATTATCTTTTCAACAGTATTTTCATTTTTGTCGCATCCTACTAATATTATATATAAATGCAAAAGTCTCTGTGTGTGTGTGTGTTTGTTACCACTCAGCTCCATAACGGCTGAACGGAGTTTGATGAAATTTGGTATGTAGATGCTTTAGATCCTGTAATAGGACATAGGATACTTTTTATCCCAGTAAATTGTACGGGTCCTGTGGAATAACAACAAAACCTAATTCTGCAACGGCTGGAAACGTGACCGAAATATTATTTTCATCTGTTGTCAGAGTTTATCAGGATACACAAGGACCTCTAAAATGGCTTAACGACTGCTATCAATCGATAACAACCAGGACCGAATATTTAACGTGCCCTCCGAAGCCCGGAAGCGCTCAGATGTTATGCCAATAAACGGTCACCCATCCAATTGAGTGCCGCTGGCAACGTTGCTTAACTTTGGTGATAGATTAAGATCCCTCAGCCAAGCGCAAAAAGGTGTACCTAGGTAAACTTATTTCTAAAGCTACAACTTGATGAAACTCACGTTTTGATTTTCATACATCGACGCTGGAAAGCGGAAATGTGGTAACTGCGTGATAGTTGCTCATATACACTCCAAAAACAATACCCTACTTCTTGGCTATCGGGTAAAAAATATTTCCATCGTTTTGGGTTGCCGTAATCAGTTAAAAACCTAGGCCAACATAGTATAATTTTATAATTCTGTTTTCACATCAATGAATTGTCTTTTCCCAATTTATTTATTAGTGTATCACTGTAAAACTCAGTTGCACCCGGGTGAAGCCGGACCGGTTCGCTAGTAATAAGTCTTTCTATTTTTACATTTTGTACGTGTACTTACAAGGCCATATGACTCTACGCATTTCTGACGTTGGGGCAGTTTCAAGGGGCAGTTCAAATGATTTTAAATGGCAACCCTCGTGATTGGCAAGTGCGTAAAGAACATTCTTATGCTAAGTTTTCAACGAAGAAGACGGACATATTGTTACGCGATGTCAGACAGCCAGCCCGGGTGGGCTGTGCACAGAGTGTTAAATATAGATTTTTATTAGGGAAGTTCGAGTTCGCACCCCTGAAATTAGTCCGTCTACTAGAGACGAAGACGCGAGGTGTTTTTAAAACAATAAGAAGGCCTGTATGAGCCCCCTCCGCGTAGCTTTCAGGGAGATTAGCTAGAACTCGTGAGACGTCCGTTAAGATGCCATTGAACTTTACGTTAGCACCGTAAGCCGTGTGCTTACATATAGGGAAGACGTCACCCAGGGCTGCTTCGTATCCGCAGAGATGCCCCGTCGGCGTACCTGATAATCGGGAACTTCAAGATCATCGAAATTCTACGTTTGAACACTAATTCCAGCTAAGAAATTACAAATAAAGTTTTTCACCTAACACCGTTCATACGAGCTTCTAGAACTTTTTTCACGCTGCCATGCTGTTTTTCGTATCTACATGACTTTTCCGACATTTACTACGGCAAACTTGAACGGAGCCCTTGCTCTGCCGCTAGCTGATTGCAAACGTTTTATTTTAATTTATTACTTTTGAAGAAATTATTTATAATTTGGCGTGATTTTTTAACATTTTCAAGTATTTTAATTTTTAACAATCACGAGGGCACTATTGTTTCAAAGGCCACTGCCCAAAGCAGGAATATTTCAATTATGTGGTTAATATTTTTGGAGCCACAGATAATCTGCTAATTTGTAAAGCCATCTGGATGAATAATTTTATTTTTATGGGAAAAGTTAAGTTATTCTGATTTCAATTAAATCTTCAGATATTTTTTATCAAACACAGTCTCCCATTGTTGTCATTTCGTAGTAATAGCAATTTTTNTTTCAATTAAATCTTCAGATATTTTTTATCAAACACAGTCTCCCATTGTTGTCATTTCGTAGTAATAGCAATTTTTCTCCTAGTGTTCCTGTTTGTGTATGTGTTTATTCTGTCCGCAAGTATTTTTGCTACTATATTACTGTGTTTCTGGGTATACAAATGGCATACGTTACTCCAGATTGGTAAGATCAAGTGTGTGTGTATTCCTACTTACAGTCTGGACGGGGCCGGGCAAAAGTAACTCGTCAGACTGCCTTCAATCGTCACTAAGATGATTCTAATTTCCAGTTATCACACAGTTTTGTGTTAAAAAGGAGATAAAGGGGCAATAATTCTGTTTTATTAAGCACACCAACTTAGTACTCAATTTGGACGATCGTGACTGCGCAGCTAGGGTTTGCACTCTACCCCGAAAATTCTTTACACGTACTGCAGCTGTCGCAACGCCATCCTCATATACACAGAGGTGTCCAGAACCCCCTTTCTCCCTTAGTTTATTATTTTGCATTAAGTTTAGTGTCTCGCATTGTTGTATACTGTTGTGTGTAGAGTATGTACGTCTCGCTGTTACGTTTCATTACACGCAACTCGTTACACCTCATCATTAAACAAATGAACAAAAACGAGTATCGTCAGTGAAGTGGCAGTGTGAAATCGACAGAAATATAGTACGATTTCATTATGCCAATTCTTACACCAGTCGGTATGAAAATAAAAGGAAACCAAAATTTTTTATAAACAATTTTAACGTTATACTTTTGATCGCAACCAGCATTTCGAATGCACTTAAAGCGTCTGGAGTTTGCACCTTAGAGAGGGGTTAACGCTCACCGAAGGGACGGGTCTTTAGAGTCGCTTTACAGTCGGGTACGTTATCAAGTGCCCTTATTAATTGTCTTATCACTTTTGTTTTAATTTATATTCCTTTGTTCCACCCCTTCAAAAACAAATGTTCTAATAATATTAACCATCAACGTATGTCTTGCCCGTGACTGCGTNTCCTTTGTTCCACCCCTTCAAAAACAAATGTTCTAATAATATTAACCATCAACGTATGTCTTGCCCGTGACTGCGTTTGTTTCTAAGGAGATGTTGAATTTTCTATAATAATTTAGGCAGTAAAATTATTAAAAGTGATTCTCTGTCTTAACTTACTTAAAAAACATCTTTAAGTTATAAATTGGCTCTCACTGAGCCATCAGCCCAAGCAGGTGCATGGGCACATCACAAAAGATAACCTCCACGGTGTGCCCACACGACCGATCAAGGACCATGCGTTATGTGGATCTATTTTCGGGTTGCCAGGTGTAAGACACAAGCAAAAGCAAAAGGCTTTACAGCCTTCCAAAATCCCTTCATTAATGAAACACCTATGGCGAGTCAGTCAATACAATTTTAAATATGAAAAGAAATTTCACATGTTTCTTTTTTAACATTCTTAGACAAGAAATGACAAACTAAAGTATAGTTTTATTTTGATTTATTCTTCATAATTACTTTAAAAATAAGTATCTGTATTTTCAACAAGGTAACAGTAACAAGAGTATTTTGTGAGATGTATTTTTTATGTTGACAAATAATGCACATGACAAGTAAATAAAAAAAATAGCATGAAATTAATGTTTAAAAAATTTATCTAGGTGCATGCACCCTAACAGCGAAAAAAAAAATGTTCTACATATTAACAAACTAAATTAAAAAAGGATGTCTTTAAATATTTGGTCTTTTATTTTATTTTAAACTTTTGAGTCTTTTAGTACTAACAAATTTCAACAGGTTTCAATTTTGATCGGGATAAGTCCACAAGGTGACCGAAATTCGGTAACTGCCGTTTCGTACTACATAATAAGTAGAACACTGTTTTTGGCACATTGGGGTGGTGTTCCATGTGCATGCAATGGAAAACAAGTAAATTCTTAACTGTACATTAAAATGTTGGCCTTGTACGCCACGACTACAATCGCCATCCACAGCTACCAGGCACAGCATCACGAAAAGGCAGGCNTAAAATGTTGGCCTTGTACGCCACGACTACAATCGCCATCCACAGCTACCAGGCACAGCATCACGAAAAGGCAGGCGTAACGCTGCTACCGCTAACTGTAAAATTTATAACCAAAAACTCATTCAAACATGAACTAATTAGTGCATAACACAACCGGGAAAATATAAACTCACATAGCGGCGTTAAGAGGATTCTGCCTCATGATTGCAGCAGATTTAAAAGTTAGCCCAAAAACTTAGCACTTTAAGTCATGNTAAAATGTTGGCCTTTTACGCCACGACTACAATCGCCATCCACAGCTACCAGGCACAGCATCACGAAAAGGCAGGCATAACGATGCTACCGCTAACTGTAAAATTTATAGCCAAAAACTCATTCAAACATGAACTAATTAGTGCATAACACAACCGGGAAAATATAAACTCACATAGTNAATTTATAACCAAAAACTCATTCAAACATGAACTAATTAGTGCATAACACAACCGGGAAAATATAAACTCACATAGCGGCGTTAAGAGGATTCTGCCTCATGATTGCAGCAGATTTAAAAGTTAGCCCAAAAACTTAGCACTTTAAGTCATGTTGAAAATTATCGAAGGAGGAAGTGGGTGCATTCTAAAGCCACGCAATGGAACACTCGCTCTATACTGCCATATCGATAGTATCGATATGCCAACCAGTATTTACCACATACATAGTTAGAACGAGTCACACACAAATAAATTATTACAATAAACTGACAAACATTCTCATGACAAGAGAAATGACAAATAAAGCACAATATTTTAAAATACACTTTCAAAACTAAACATTAATTTAATTTACCATTTACATAGTCAGTGCCAACGACACTGTCCAAAATAAATACAAACATTAAGTTGACAAGGCAATTTTCTTACTGGCACAAAAAATATTTAAATGAATGAAGGAATAAATTGGGTAAAAGCGAGCTTTGTCGCTAAAAATATCAACATATATATATATATATATGTCCAAGAAGATACAAAGAGCGGAAAAGGAAAGATGCCACACACAATAGCACATCACTTTGCTGTATATACGTCAAAGTAATACTTGACCAAAGATAACGTATTTATAATTTTTGACAATCATATATTTACATTTCACTGTGTATGAATACGCGACATTGTAGATATGACCGGACGACGTACCTCAAATCCATATGTTATTTGTCCTGCTGCTCTGTTTTTGTGACCATATGTATCACTCGCCCGCATCAAGACCTCTAAATTTTAGTACCATCCGATGCGTTCTTCTTCTGTGTGCGCTATTTTTATCGTCCGACAAGAGTATAAGGTTGGGTTCTGAGTCGCGCGGTTATGCACATAAGTAGTCTCCGAACGNATAGCACATCACTTTGCTGTATATACGTCAAAGTAATACTTGACCAAAGATAACGTATTTATAATTTTTGACAATCGTATATTTACATTTCACTGTGTATGAATACGCGACATTGTAGATATGACCGGACGACGTACCTCAAATCCATATGTTATTTGTCCTGCTGCTCTGTTTTTGTGACCATATGCATCACTCGCCTGCATCAAGACCTCTAAATTTTAGTACCATCCGATGCGTTCTTCTTCTGTGTGCTGTATTTTTATCGTCCGACAAGAGTATAAGGTTGGGTTCTGAGTCGCGCGGTTATGCACATAAGTAGTCTCCGAACGNGTATTTTTATCGTCCGACAAGAGTATAAGGTTGGGTTCTGAGTCGCGCGGTTATGCACATAAGTAGTCTCCGAACGTGTGCTTGAGACTCGGTTCTTTCGGAAAGTGGGCTTGAAACAACACCGTTCCGGCCTCCTCGCAAGAAGAATGTGGCTCCTTAGCATGCACCAAGAGAAAAGTGTAACAATAAGGCAGTTTCAGAAGATCTCAATTAACTCTCCCGACACAATGCTTTGTTTCTTGATAAATACCCACAAATCTAAGTTTATATCAAATTTTTTTTCAAAAACGAATTCAACATATTCAGATGCTTTCTACGTAACATCAATAATTATTAATTAAAATATAATACAAGAATGAGAATATCTCACCCTGAGAGTTAAACCGATTCCAGCATTCACTGGAAATTTTTAGTCGACTTTTGTCGATTTTAGCGGTATAACACGTAAAGGTAATATGGAGCAGAATGCGCATGCCCAACTGCGTCGTAAACACACTCCATATTCAAACATTGGACTTATGTCTTTTTTGCCAATAGCACAATCAAAACAAAAGTGGATATAATTCGTCTTAAGAAAATGTTTTAGTAAGTCATGTAATGTTTTAGTAACCTTTGTATATGTAGACAGTACAAGGAAAATTGAGCGTGTTTGAAAGCCCAGATTTAAGAATTTCTTTCCTCCTCATTTTGTACCGTGTCACCATATGTTAATTGTACATTGCAATGGCCTTAATTACTGTATTCATGCGTTTGTCAAGTGAAACACATGAGTAAACGAAATAGATTATGAAGATAATTAGTTTATACTGAAGCTGTATGAGCCTGAATGCTATTNTGAAACACATGAGTAAACGAAATAGATTATGAAGATAATTAGTTTATACTGAAGCTGTATGAGCCTGAATGCTATTATTCTTTGCACATAATTTTTTTAATCTATTTGCGGTCTCGTCAGAATTTTTTACCCAAACCTTTGAAATATCACCACATGTATGGCGCTTGTGGTAGTCTCCTAAACATGGCGCATGTATCACAGACGTTTCATACTTGTGTTAACAATAAAGTACCCCTTTTTTTATAAAAAGTTTAACTTTTACTTATATTTATTTATACATTATAATATTTCATATAAAATTAATATGATAAATCAGAAAGAAGATAGGTGTGTTGGANTGAAACACATGAGTAAACGAAATAGATTATGAAGATAATTAGTTTATACTGAAGCTGTATGAGCCTGAATGCTATTGTTCTTTGCACATAATTTTTTAAATCTATTTGCGGTCTCGTCAGAATTTTTTACCCAAACCTTTGAAATATCGCCACATGTATGACGCTTTTGGTAGTTCCCTAAACATGGCGCATGTTTCACAGACGTTTCATACTTTATATTTATTTATACATTATAATATTTCATATAAAATTAATATGATAAATCAGAAAGAAGATAGGTGTGTTGGAAATGCCTAGTAAGAAATAGTTCTTATGCAAAATATTGTTACACTGAATGCGGTGCGTTGTCCCGTTGGTGTAATTTTCTNAAATGCCTAGTAAGAAATAGTTCTTATGCAAAATATTGTTACACTGAATGCGGTGCGTTGTCCCGTTGGTGTAATTTTCTGGACTTAGTTAAGCTTTGTTTACAAGAAGCATAGGAATAGCCTGAAAGCCGAACTTCAGCAGGGCTTAGTAAAAGTTTGAAGTAACCGCGATTGGGCTATACATAGTTAAGGATACTTCTACTAAGGTTGGGAAGATCAATGTTAAAAATCTGGCAACCAAATATTTTCGCCACTAGGTAAGCGGTAGTGTCGCATGTGAGCCGAATTTTCTCTATCCTGTAGGTTAAAAAAATAAATAAATTTCAATAATCAAGTACAAAATAACTTCGTAACTAAGTAAAATCTTTCTTTTCTATTGTTCATGTAGATTAAAAATTTTAATTAAACGTGACCTCTTTGGAACAATGCGCACCTAGCGGTGGAAATTTTCCCTATCCAACTAACCCGTTTGAAATCACGTTTTGTTCCTAACCTGAGTATAAGAATAAGCCTTAACATAGTCATCGCCTTAACGTTGATCGAGCAGCAGCAGTATGATGACCAGGTGATCAGGGGAGAGGGACTGGAGGTAGCGGCGACGCGAGGCACCCCGCGGGCCGGCGGCGCCTGTGAAGTGGCGGCGTGGGGACGTCGATCCATCAACAGGCGCCCTCGCTGCCGGGCGCAGAGCTGTCAACCCGCCTACCGGCCAACCAACAGTCCTAATGGATGAGCGTCGCCCTGGACCGGCGGCAACCCCCCGCCNGCCGGCCCGAGCTAGCGTTGTCCCTGACTCTGCGACGTCCACTGTCGTCACGCGCCCCGGGCTCGTCGTCCGGGAGACGCCGTAGCTCGTCCACGGGGAAGCTCAGCGCCTTAAGAAAACATCCCCGCAGAGCGGTAGGTAGGTAGTTGTGACTTGACCTCTCGTCGGCCGGACGATGCCTGTTGATCGGCGGGTTTTCTCGGGGATCTTCCGTTTCCACAACCTTTACATTCCGGCGCCGCTCCATACCCACTGCAATCACTCTCATCGGCTCTCAAGACCTCGCTGTTAATCACCGCCCAAATCTCTTCACTTCACTTCACTTTCGCCGGCAGCGAGGTCGTTAGAGACGGAACAAGTTGCTGTGGGAAGAGGGATTGGGGAAGGAATGGAAAGTAATCGGCCATGGCCTTTGTTATTGTTTATTCGCGGTTTCGTCACACTTTTTGAATCTGACATTTGAAAAATCACCCCATGTATCACAAGCGTTTTATACTTCTGTTAACACAAAATGACCTTGTTTGTGGTTAAATTGAACTTTTGCGTCTTACAATGTTTCGCCCATAATTAATATGAAAAAATACAGTGAGAAAATATGTGTGTTTGTAATGCCTAGTAAGAAAAAGTTCTCATGGAAAATATTATTACACTGAGTGCGCACGAATGCGGTGCGTTGTTCCTCGGGTGTGATTCCGTAGACTTGGTTAAGGTCTGTTTGCATTAGGTGGAAGAATATCCTGGAAGTAGAACTTTAGCAGGGCTTGAGAAACGTAAGACGTAACCGTGAGAGGTATATAAAGGACCCACCCCAGTATTCGCCTAGAGTGATTTCGGGAAACCATGGTAAACTGAAATCAGGATGGCCGGCCCTGGAATCGAATCCGGGTCCTCCCGAATGCGAGTCCAGTGAGTTACCACAGCGCCACCTTGCTCGATCTTGTAGAGTGAATATGAGGTAGAGCGATCTCGCTGGCTGCGCAGAACTAGTCTCCGTGTTCCAACACTGTACTGCTTTTCTGCCAATACGACTATCATGAACTACATGGATAGGATTTGAGATTAGAACAACAATCATGTAAACAAATGCTTTGAGATTTTGTACACTTTCTCTAGCATTATTTCTAATGTAATGTGATTAAATTCAAATTGGTAAAAGTATTTTGTTCGTTTAAAATTGATTGTATTTTGAAAACTAAGATATAATAAAAAAAACGTTCATCACTGTTGATCATGTGAGTTGGCTAGTTGTGTTGGTTGTGGTTATCATTTTAATTAATTAAAGCGCAACCCATAAATTTATTCAAAAGACGGAAATGCACTGTTGAGAAACTGGAATTTTGCTGTGATTAATATTACCCTTGCTGCGCAATTTATCAACCCCAGCAGTCACAGTGTCCTGAATGTCGTACGTTGCACAGAAAGTGGCTCTTGATCTATACTGTGCACAGTATATAACGTCTAATGACAGAAGTCCGTCACGTGTGACAGTTATCATTCGTTGTTGAGATTACATACCTTGCTCTTGTTATCAACTGCTACCGATAACAGGAAGCGCAATACGTTTTGATCGGCTTCGATATATGACATGACCGAACAACGAACATGTTCGTTGCAACGCCTAAAACGCGATATTTATTTGTGACTGATAGTGTAAAGCTACTAAACGCCATGCAAATGATAAACGTTTTGGAGGCACACATTCTTTGTTGTACTCCGCCAGAATTTGGGGGGAGGGGGGTTGCAATGTACCACTGAACTCCCTCCCTCCGGTTCCAGCGTCCCTTCGGCCGAGGGCTGGGTAATACACCCACAGCGATTGGCTTTCGACGTGGGACCTGTCGTCATCCCTGAAGTGTGGCGTATAATCCAACCCTAGGATGGAACGACGATGGAATGCGAGGGTGGGAGGAATGACAGCGCTCGGAGAAAATCCACCGGTAAACAGCAACGTCCGCAACGTTTCCAACATCCGACGGGAATAGAATCCGGACTGCTCTCGCAGGAAAGCAAGTGCACTAAACACCACGGCTTTCTAACGTCAACGGTGACTGGTGTATTTGTCGTAATTGTGAAACGCGAACTAGGAAATGCAGAGATGTGTTTCGAATGTGACATTAGTCGTTATGTTTATCGCATTTCCGCATCATATTTTTTCCTGATTCGATATTTATCATAAAACATTTTTTATTTAACTTAAGTTTTCTGTTAGGGTGACATCTTGTTAGCTGATTTTGACTCACTTCCAAATATCCGATCTACTGCAACCTTTGCACACAAACATTATTCTACATACAGAACTGTATGAAAAAGATCATTTATATAATCAAACAATTCTCACTGCCCCAGGCATTTGTTTGAAGAAATATAACCTTATTTTTCTAGGGTTTCATTTTATACAGATATCAATATTAATCCTTTTAATTTTTTTTGTACATTTTTTAACTGCTTTCTTTTGTTCTGTCATTTGTTTCAATCGCTTTAGTAATAGTAAAAATAAAATGTCATATTTTTCTAAATAATATATTTTAGGTGCAGGTGTCTTTCCGAGACCAATTATTTATGCAAACCAATAATCCCTCGCATATGTCGATGACAACTCTCATTGCCAGTGGAAAATGAATGTACATTCAAGATTACGTTTTCGGAGAAGGATTTGTGGGGGGTTGAGAATTACGCTGCCATATTGCTTTTGAGGTAACCTTGGCACTAATTGACGTCACATTGTTCGCTCGTGATTGGCTGTTAGTCAAATGNGTTGGTCAAATTACATCTCAACTGTTGCAAATAATTTAAGTGGTCATAGTCGCGCCACGCCACAGTTCTTCGAATGATGCAAGCGCGACGTTCGCTCTCACTTCCCTGATGTTTTAGAATTCAATCTCGTAAGTTTATGGTCGGCTCTTCGATTACAGTAGTCCGTGGTGTATTTTCGGTCAAGCTTCTAATTACATACATTTTCACACCACAGCAAAAATTCTGCTCAAATTTCGAGTATCTGTTCGGACCGTAAGCGACAGGTGTCTGGACTTCGCATCTGGTTGTACCATCGCTGATTTCAGCTGTAATGCCTATGTTTTCAAAGATTCCATCCGTAAACCGTCAGATTATTGCATTTGAAATTCAGTGTGTATATGTAATTTCTAACCCGGAGAATGTGGGTTTGACATGTTAGGTCTTAAGAACTTTTTATAAGCATTTCTGCCCATCATTTTCGAACAATTTTCGGTAGAACCATTCAATTCAGATCGTAGGTAACACTTCAGATAACGACGAGCTGCATTAGGCGTGAAGTACTTTTATAAGAATTCAGTTCAGTGAAAATGCTCCAGCATCTTTGCTACAAACCACTGTCACTACAACCAATATAACATCAAAAATACATAAATAAACAATGTTGCGTCGAAAATAAAAGGAAGAACAAAATATGTTGTGTTACCGTGACATTAAATAAATGTCCAACCAACAAAAGTTTACACTAACTTGGCGTTGTGAATGGCGGATGGTAGTGAACAGCGAAAACCTCGTAAAGAGAAACCACTGTATTTAAATTTTAAAGCATAGTATGAGAACTAAATGTAACTTAGACCAGCTATTGAGCTTTGCAAAGCAGTATACGTGTGCTAATTATGTATATATTTATTGAGCATTAAGTATTTCCACATAACGAAACAGAACTGCAGTTTGTCGTTATGTTGTACTGAATACCCACAATATAAAACACAGNAGAACAAAATATGTTGTGTTACCGTGACATTAAATAAATGTCCAACCAACAAAAGTTTACACTAACTTGGCGTTGTCAATGGCGGATGGTAGTGAACAGCGAAAACCTCGTAAAACGAAACCACTGTATTTAAATTTTAAAGCATAGTATGAGAACTAAATGTAACTTAGACCAGCTATTGAGCTTTGCAAAGCAGTATACGTGTGCTAATTATGTATATATTTATTGACCATAAAGTATTTCCACATAACGAAACAGAACTGCAGTTTGTCGTTATGTTGTACTGAATACCCACAATATAAAACACAGTCAGGCGTGTTAACATAGAGAAGTTTATACGGCGTCAGCCTGCATAAAGTGGACAACACCAAACGCTTAGGGCGCGTGTTCGATTTCCCTCTTATCAGCCATTTTTTTCGTTGGTAATATTTCTTTACGTAACTAAATAATTGTATTATGCTAAATTTATTATATATCGGGATGTTTTTTTAAAGCAAATAAAACACAAGAACAATTTTAACACAATTGTTAACATCAACTCAACACAAAATTTTGGGTTTGCCGCAACATAAACACCACCTTAATGTTGATAGAACAGTAAGGAGGTAATGTTGTTANAACACAAAATTTTGGGTTTGCCGCAACATAAACACCACCTTAATGTTGATAGAACAGTAAGGAGGTAATGTTGTTACAAAAGTACTTAATGTTACATTGACATTAATGGTTTGCCAACATATTACATTAACAGCAACATTAGTTAATGATGGCTCACAGATAATAAAAAATTACTGTCGTCACAACATTAGACTGGTTTCTTTGTACGAACCGACTAAACTAGCCAACCATATACACAAACAATACCAACCAAAAATATGACCCGGCCATGCCAACCAACCATACAAGCAAACCATAAGGACCAACCATACTAAACGACCATATCAGTCGACCAGACCAACTAACCATCAACAGCGACCTCCAAGACAAACCATAACAGCTCAAAATGAAACCTCGAAACGAATCCTAGAAACGAAACCTGAAAAAGAAACCTCAATAAGAAGCCTGAAAAAAACCGCAAAACGAAGCCNTCGAAACGAATCCTAGAAACGAAACCTGAAAAAGAAACCTCAATAAGAAGCCTGAAAAAAACCGCAAAACGAAGCCCCCAAAAATAATGGCATGATTAAACCTCAAAAACAAACCTGAAAGATAACTTAGGCGACTTTAAACTGCGCTAGATAGACATCATGCTTCGGATTGAATCATAACTCTTCTTGTGCAAGTGTTCACAATAGAGAACGGAAAAAGAACTGAAAACAATGGGCGGTACCTATGTATTTCTTTAAATATAACTCTTGTCTATCAGTTCCCAATATGATTGAAATCTTCGCCGTTTTGTAAGTTTATCGGTTGCAACAGTCGGTTTGTATGGACAGTCTGTATCTTGGTATTGTTTGTCTCGTTGTGGTAAGTGTGGTATTGGCCATGGTACTATATTTATTTATTACTTAGGAGAGAAGTGCTTATATAAGAATAATCAGCTTCAAACACTATCAATACATTGATGCTACTGCCACCTGAGTTATACAGGATGGTGGCTAGTAGGGTACTGAGTTACTGTACTTTGGTGCAGACTAAGGGCACCTGTAGTTGTTGCGTAAGGGGTGAACAAATACTCTTATTCTCAGTTTGTTAACACACAAGTCACTTATTTGACTGAAAATAACATGGGTATTTACACTCACACACGAGACCATTGAATGTTGAATAGTACACAATAACTTCATAATGTCTTGGTCTTACAAGGTTTATATTTCCCCGGAAATTCACAAATAGTTTCCCGGAAATTCATACATACTTTCTCGGGCAAACACATACTGTCCCGGAAATATACCCATAATTTCCGGGAATTACATATTTTACCCTGCGAGTTGTGAGTCTGAAGGGCTGATTAAAGTACTCTGGCTAACATTTCTGACATCTTGGGGACACTAGGCGTCGGGACATGTCCCTGAGTGGTGATATTGGTACTTAGCTGTGTTTGTTTGGTGTTATGGCGGTAGGTTGTGTTCTGGTACGCTGGGCNCCCTGAGTGGTGATATTGGTACTTAGCTGTGTTTGTTTGGTGTTATGGCGGTAGGTTGTGTTCTGGTACGCTGGGCGGCCCGCTTAACAGGCCCTCGGACTGGCTGTTCCGTGTTCTCTCTTCTTCCGTTCTCGGCATCACACTTTGCGTACATATGTGCTGCTCCATCGCCATCCCGCACCGTCTACTTCCTCTCGGTGTGGCGTCCCTCGTTATGGGGCCACCACTCGACTCCCTGGCTCGGTCTCGCGCTTCGCGTCTCGACTTGGTGATACGATTGTTCTGTTCCCGTGACACGACTGACTAATCTCGCGTCTCGGTATCGCTCCTGTCTGTCGCCTCTCGGCGCAGGTTACAACTGACACTACATCATTGACTCTGCCGGGGTCCGAACCCCGGCCTCGGTTGACTGACTCACCCGACTGCCTCGCGTTCCGGCGTGGCAATACGACTTCCTGATTTGAACTGACTCTTGTCCAATGCCTCCCGGCGAGGCCACGGAACAACTCCTTTCCGTCTCGGCAGCGCTCGTGATTTTACTCGTTCGTCGCTATGTTAGAGCTACCTTTGTCAGCAATTTCTCGGGAGAAAATTGGGGAGTTCCTCTCTGTAACTCGGGCGTTTTTATGCCCTATTTTGTGTCTTGTCAGTGGATTGTGCGTTCCAAACCAGGGTGCAGGAAGGGTGAGGGTTGTGTCGCGGGGATTCCTATGGTACTAATTTCTGAGCTGTCGTCTGCACAATTCTGGTCAGGAGCACCCTTGGCTTCCGTCGTCGGGAGCCGCCTTATCTGCCATTTCTCTTGCATGACTGAAGGTTCTTCCCCGAGCCATTCAGCTCTGGACTTACCCTGTGTCCTTTCAGCCTCGGTTCATCCCCGGGGGTGAATCCCCGGGTTGAAAGTTTCGTGGTCAGNCTGGACTTACCCTGTGTCCTTTCAGCCTCGGTTCATCCCCGGGGGTGAATCCCCGGGTTGAAAGTTTCGTGGTCAGCTCTCTGCCCTGGATATGTATTAATAAGATGGCAGGGTGAGGTAACGGTGCTATGCCTTTTCTAGTATGCGACATGCGTCAACATTTACTGTTACATATTAGCCATATATGTTTTACTTTGGTGGGAAAATATATGAGTAGTTACGAGCACGACCGACAATACACCGCGAACTACTGTAATAGAAGAGTGAAACATAAAAACTTCCCAGACTGAATGCTAAAAACATCAGGGAATAGAGAGCGATATGTCGTTTCTTACTTAGGACGAAGAACTTTGATGTGGCGCAGTCTAGTTGTGGTGTGGGTCGAGCTATATTGGAAAAATGGTGGGATAGTGGTGAAGGAGTTCAGGCAGGGGCCAGATGTAATGTAAAACCAATGATTCATTAGAGGGGGTAGTTGGGTGGGAAAACGATTAAATATAGAGGTGGCGATTCAGTCGTCTGCTGGTAACCATACTAGGAGTGGATGTGGTCCACCATTTTTAAAGAGAATTGATCCCCGACTGTCGTACATTTAAGTCTTTAAAGAATGGTTTAATTTTTTTCCCGAAATTTTCTTAAATTTTTAGCATTTTTAATTTGTTTCTAAATTTCACTTTTTTATTTTTGTTATTCTAATTTTTAAAGTAGTTTTATTTGATTTTCACATTATTTTTACTTTTTCGATTTTTCTTAATTGTTGGGTTTAAGATTTTCTAGTTTTAAGATCAATGCTATGGAAAACCAAGATGGCGGTTGTAGTCAATAATAAAAGTTTTTCCCCGATTTTTGCTTTATTTTTACCAATTTTTGCGATTTTTCTCTATTGTCTTTAAGTTAAGAATTTCTGGGGTTCAGGTCAAAATAATAAAGTTCTAAGGTAACCATGGTCAAAAATGAAAATTTCCTCAATTTAAATTATATGTAATTTTTAAATATTTTTTTTTCGTTTATATAGTTTAAATGTATCTTTGTTTAGCCTCAAGGGTTACAGATATCAAAGATGGTGGTCTGGATAAATAATGTAATTTTTCTCTGATGTTTAACATTTATTTTATACATTTTTTGAGAACTTTGTACATTTTTCATTCTCAAGGACATCCCAAGTTCATCATGTGTCAAAGTCGAGGTCACCCTCAGGTTAAAATTACCCACATCAAACATGGCCTATGTCTGACCAGATTGGCAGAGCAGGAGATAATACACTCGAGATTCCAGCATTTATGTGTGAGCATATGCGTGGGTACGTGGACCCCTAGATTTTTTTGAACCAGTGTACTGAATTTCACCAAACACTGTACACATATAATACATAGCAAGGACATTCTACTTTTATAATTTTCAAACATGTAAGGTGTTTAATTTTCTAAATGGAGGACATTTTAAAATTGGGGGTGCTATGTCATATCTCAGCAAACATTTAACCGATTACGACCACATTTGGTAGGCTGTAAGTGCATTACATAATTATTGAAATTAGAGAGGAGTGTTGTTATTTTTCCATCATTTTGAATAATATCACTACATGAAAAAAACATTTTTTAATAATATTTTGGAAACTGCTCAAACGATTCCAACAATTTTGCATGTAACTAATACTATGGTAGGCCATGTATAGGCCTAATTATACAGTTTGAATATATAATGCACTTATTTTAAAAATGGCAGTTACATAAATATTTTAGGTTAATTTTCTGTACATACCTTACTGCTTGACCAATTACGACCAAACTTTATATGTATTAAGTATATATTTCAAACATAAAATATGCTGGTAGATATTCTTCTTTTGATAGCCATTTTGTAAAAAAAGTGCCACATTAAATATAAAGTCGTGTGTCATATATCGGGAAGAAATCTATTGATAACTACCTAATTATACCAATGAGTAATACTACGCCAGGCCATGTAACAGGTATGTTTAAAGTAGGTAAACACTTATTTTCAAAATGGTGGCCACACAAACATTTTAGCTTAAGTTGCTATATGTACGAAAATATGCAACCAATTTCAACTTAACTTTGTATGCTGGAAGTTTCTTTTAAAACAATCAAACGTTACTAAATAGAGCCTCTTTTGTCCATAATTTTGTCAGATATCACAACATGAAGAATAAAGTTTTGGTCATATCTCGGGAAACAATCACCCATTTACTACCAAATTAAGTAGCCAAGTAATAACACAGTAGGCCATTTAAACTGATATGTCTTAAGACTAGGAGACATTTATTTTTAAAATTGTGATCACATAAAATGTTTAGCTTAGTAGGCTTTATCAATGAAACCATTTACCCAATTCCAATTTAAAGTTGTATGCTGGCAGTATACTCCATTCATGGTTACTTCACACTTTTTGAAATAAACCTATGAAAAGTCATCTTAGGTTAAACATGTTTGCCTGTGATTTAAACAAATCATATACAACAAACATTTAATTATGATATTTATATTTAAATATTCTTATTTCGATTAAACGAAACTTTTACTTCTAAATTGTCTCTAAATTAGAATGTTTGATTAATAATCAAGATGAAATTAAAAGGATGAGAACAATGCTGTGTTGACAACAACTAGTGAGAAATAGTTCATACATAATATGTTATTAAATTGAGTTATGGTATGCTATGGTATCTTATTTACATATTTTCATATTCCCTTAGCAATGGTATAAACATATTTCATAGTCGCGTATTGAAAATTATTATATTTTGTGGTCTGATCAGCGAAAAATACGGTGTTTAGGTCCCAGTCTCTTAGCGTGATTTTTTTCATGAAAGAAAAACTTCAGATGGAGAATGTAGTTTATTTTTTTCTGTAGTTGCTTTTTTTTCTCTGCATTTGTTAAGTTACTCAGCGCTCGCAGGAGGTTCTTTTTTAGCAGATTTTAGGCGCAGTGCACAACGATGTAACTAGTTGCATGAAACTTGTTCCTTGAAGCTGGTTCCTCGAAACTAGTTGCTTGAAACAAATTTCATGCATGCATGCAGATCAAGGAAACTCATTACAGTCAGTTTCATGATGTCTTCCGACGAAGAAGACGTTGTACTTTGGTGGTGGCTACAAAATAGACGAAAACAAAAAAGAAAATATTGGATTCATCCCTTAGTCTAGGATCGGCAGCACAGCACTAATGTAGTAGCTCAATAACTAAGTGCTGATGAGAAGAAGTTCCTGAAATTTTACAGAATGTCCAAGCCTCTATTTAGTTGTTTGGTGACATTGGTTGGCCCTCACATAACAAAGAAGGATACCAACATCAGGTTGGCATTGGGAGCAGATGAAAAACTCACCATTACACTGAGGTTAGATACCTGTTTATTACATTCGGAAAATGTTACAAAAAGAAGGTTAAAATGTTATAGAATGTATTTATCATAATTATGAAAGAATAAGAATTGAAATAGTATGTAAGTATAAAAAGTTTATAAAACTTGAATTGAATGCATAGTGGAACACATTACTTACATTTCCTTTGAATATAGGGTCCGAGATCGTCATAGATTTGCCTTATGTGAATCAGTCAAAGCATGGGAAGCATGTTGGCCTAGATCGTAAGACGGTTGATTAGTGAATGTTGAAGACGATGAATCTAATCTCCATTGGTTTTCGGAAGGTGTTGATTGTTGAGGTTGATGGTTGGAGATTCTTACGATAGAGTTCATCACCATCAATGCAAAAAGTTGTGAATTTTCTACTATNTTTGAGGTTGATGGTTGGAGATTCTTACGATAGAGTTCATCACCATCAATGCAAAAAGTTGTGAATTTTCTACTATTCATAGCCACCAAATCTGGAAGTAGACTCAAGAGAAAGTGTTTTTTTAGGTTTACATTCACTTGATCTGTNAACGATTAAATATAGAGGTGGCGATTCAGTCGTCTGCTGGTAACCATACTAGGAGTGGATGTGGTCCACCATTTTTTAAAGAGAATTGATCCCCGACTGTCATACATTTAAGTCTTTAAAGAATGGTTTAATTTTTTTCCCGAAATTTTCTTAAATTTTTAGAATTTTTAATTTGTTTCTAAATTTCACTTTTTTATTTTTGTTATTCTAATTTTTAAAATAGTTTTATTTGATTTTCACATTATTTTTACTTTTTCGATTTTTCTTAATTGTTGGGTTTAAGATTTTCTAGTTTTAAGATCAATGCTATGGAAAACCAAGATGGCGGTTGTAGTCAATAATAAAAGTTTTTCCCCGATTTTTGCTTTATTTTTACCAATTTTTGCGATTTTTCTCTATTGTCTTTAAGTTAAGAATTTCTAGGGTTCAGGTCAAAATAATAAAATTCTAAGGTAACCATGGTCAAAAATGAAAATTTCCTCAATTTAAATTATATGTAATTTTAAATTTTTTTTTTTCGTTTATATAGTTTAAATGTATCTTTGTTCAGCCTCAAGGGTTACAGATATCAAAGATGGTGGTCTGGATAAATAATGTAATTTTTCTCTGATGTTTAACATTTATTTTCTACATTTTTTGAGAACTTTGTACATTTTTCATTCTCAAGGACATCCCAAGTTCATCATGTGTCAAAGTCGAGGTCACCCTCAGGTTAAAATTACCCACATCAAACATGGCCTATGTCTGACCAGATTGGCAGAGCAGGAGATAATACACTCGAGATTCCAGCATTTATGTGTGAGCATATGCGTGGGTACGTGGACCCCTAGATTTTTTTGAACCAGTGTACTGAATTTCACCAAACACTGTACACATATAATACATAGCAAGGACATTCGACTTTTATAATTTTCAAACATGTAAGGTGTTTAATTTTCTAAATGGAGGACATTTTAAAATTGGGGGTGCAATGTCATATCTCAGCAAACATTTAACCGATTACGACCACATTTGGTAGGCTGTAAGTGCATTACATAATTATTGAAATTAGAGAGGAGTATTGTTATTTTTCCATCATTTTGAATAATATCACTACATGAAAAAAACATTTTTAAATAATATTTTGGAAACTGCTCAAACGATTCCAACAATTTTGCATGTAACTAATACTATGGTAGGCCATGTATAGGCCTAATTATACAGTTGGAATATATAATGCACTTATTTTAAAAATGGCAGTTACATAAATCTTTTAGGTTAATTTTCTGTACATACCTTACTGCTTGACCAATTACGACCAAACTTTATATGTATTAAGTATCTATTTCAAACATAAAATATGCTGGTAGATATTCTTCTTTTGATAGCCATTTTGTAAAAAAGTGCCACATTAAATATAAAGTCTTGTGTCATATATCGGGAAGAAATCTATTGATAACTACCTAATTATACCAATGAGTAATACTACGCCAGGCCATGTAACAGGTATGTTTAAAGTAGGTAAACACTTATTTTCAAAATGGTGGCCACACAAACATTTTAGCTTAAGTTGCTATATGTACGAAAATATGCAACCAATTTCAACTTAACTTTGTATGCTGGAAGTTTCTTTTAAAACAATCAAACGTTACTAAATAGAGCCTCTTTTGTCCATAATTTTGTCAGATATCACAACATGAAGAATAAAGTTTTGGTCATATCTCGGGAAACAATCACCCATTTACTACCAAATTAAGTAGCCAAGTAATAACACAGTAGGCCATTTAAACTGATATGTTTTAAGACTGGGAGACATTTATTTTTAAAATTGTGATCACATAAAATGTTTAGCTTAGTAGGCTTTATCTATGAAACCATTTACCCAATTCCAATTTAAAGTTGTATGCTGGCAGTATACTCCATTCATGGTTACTTCACACTTTTTGAAATAAACCTATGAAAAGTCATCTTAGGTTAAACATGTTTGCCTGTGATTTAAACAAATCATATACAACAAACATTTAATTATGATATTTATATTTAAATATTCTCATTTCGATTAAACGAAACTTTTACTTCTAAATTGTCTCTAAATTAGAATGTTTGATTAATAATCAACATGAAATTAAAAGGATGAGAACAATGCTGTGTTGACAACAACTAGTGAGAAATAGTTCATACATAATATGTTATTAAATTGAGTTATGGTATGCTATGGTATCTTATTTACATATGTTCATATTCCCTTAGCAATGGTATAAACATATTTCATAGTCGCGTATTGAAAATTAGTATATTTTGTGGTCTGATCAGCGAAAAATACGGTGTTTAGGTCCCAGTCTCTTAGCGTGATTTTTTTCATGAAAGAAAAACTTCAGATGGAGCATGTAGTTTATTTTTTTCTGAAGTTGCTTTTTTTTCTCTGCATTTGTTAAGTTACTCATGGCTCGCAGGAGGTTCTTTTTTAGCAGATTTTAGGCGCAGTGCACAACGATGTAACTAGTTGCATGAAACTTGTTCCTTGAAGCTGGTTCCTCGAAACTAGTTGCTTGAAACAAATTTCATGCATGCATGCAGATCAAGGAAACTCATTACAGTCATTTTCATGATGTCTTCCGACGAAGAAGACGTTGTACTTTGGTGGTGGCTACAAAATAGACGAAAAAAAATAGAAAATATTGGATTCATCCCTTAGTCTAGGATCGGCAGCACAGCACTAATGTAGTAGCTCAATAACTAAGTGCTGATGAGAAGAAGTTCCTGAAATTTTACAGAATGTCCAAGCCTCTATTTAGTTGTTTGGTGACATTGGTTGGCCCTCACATAACAAAGAAGGATACCAACATCAGGTTGGCATTGGGAGCAGATGAAAAACTCACCATTACACTGAGGTTAGATACCTGTTTATTACATTCGGAAAATGTTACAAAAAGAAGGTTAAAATGTTATAGAATGTATTTATCATAATTATGAAAGAATAAGAATTGAAATAGTATGTAAGTATAAAAAGTTTATAAAACTTGAATTGAATGCATAGTGGAACACATTACTTACATTTCCTTTGAATATAGGGTCCGAGATCGTCATAGATTTGCTCATGTGAATCAGTCAAAGCATGGGAAGCATGTTGGCCTAGATCGTAAGACGGTTGATTAGTGAATGTTGAAGACGATGAATCTAATCTCCATTGGTTTTCGGAAGGTGTTGATTTTTGAGGTTGATGGTTGGAGATTCTTACGATAGAGTTCATCACCATCAATGCAAAAAGTTGTGAATTTTCNTTGATTTTTGAGGTTGATGGTTGGAGATTCTTACGATAGAGTTCATCACCATCAATGCAAAAAGTTGTGAATTTTCCACTATTCATAGCCACCAAATCTGGAAGTAGACTCAAGAGAAAGTGTTTTTTTAGGTTTACATTCACTTGATCTGTNCACTATTCATAGCCACCAAATCTGGAAGTAGACTCAAGAGAAAGTGTTTTTTTAGGTTTACATTCACTTGATCTGTTTGACTTTGATGTGATGTAATTCATTCCTACCTGACAGCTTCAGATGGTAGATTGTCTTCTTCTTTTTAGGAGGAGATTCTATTGAATCATGTGAAGATTGTTCCGTGTTCTGGTTAGACCAGATCCCTGAAGACATTGGATGTGTGTGATGCAATATCGGCATCAGGGTCAGCATCTTCTTGCGTTTCGTTATATGTAGACTATCCTTGCACCTCATCCATCTAGTCTAAGGCAAGTGTTTAGAGAAAAGGGGGGGGGGGAATTTTCGAGATAAGTTGTCATTTTTACATTGACATATGGCTATATAAACGTAATTTTTTGTAGAAGATGCCATTGCTTCTTTTTAGCTTTAGAACCAGAATGTGATTTTTTCATATTCCGTGCGAATACAATTCTCAAATTCCTCCATGATTCCTTGCAGACCTTCACTGAAACATAAATCATGAATCAAGAACAGAATTTTGAAGGGTGGCTTTGGGGGCACTGCGCCCTC
>NQII01000360.1:479565-506866 GCA_002778355.1 Clitarchus hookeri | reverse complement strand
TTTAACTTTGGTCAGTACTGGAAGTCGCAGTTTTCGGCCGATTTCGCCAGGATTTGAGGGAGGTGTGTCTCTTTGGACCTTCCCTCGGCCATTGGGTCAGCTATGCCATTTTGTAAAAATGTCGGTACGCCTGAGGGGAGGGGGGCATTTATGTTTTTAGGCTCTTGAAGCCACAGTTTTCGGCCGATTGCGGTGGGATTTGAGGGGGGGGGGCAGCTGTCTTTGGACCCTCCCTCAGCCGCGGGGTAAGTTATGCCCTTATAGAAAAATGTCGGTACCCCTACAGGACAGAGGGGGGAAATATGTTTTAAAGACCTGGGAGAAACAGTTGTCAGCCTATGTCGATGGAATTACTTAGGCCCTTTTCAATTAATGTCGGTACACCTGAGGGTGGTTGGGGGTTCTATATGGTTTTTTGTCCCTGGGTATAACAGTTTCTGTGTCCGATAGCTATGGGATTTGAGGTAGGGAACTTAGTTAAGCCATTTTGGATACTTGGTTTGGGCGATTGAAGTAGAAATGATATAGAATGTGACAGAGATCGCGTGTATCAAAGAAAGGAGACGTTTTTGGCCGGGCTACTTTTTAGCCTCGGCTGATACAGAACGTGACAGAGATCATGTGTATCATTGTTCCCAGTGGTTTGGGGCGAAATTGCAACCACGGCTCTCCCACGCATCAATGGGATTTCTTTAATGCAGCCTGTATCACATGTGGTCACATATGTGATGTTGCCGGTCCCAAGCCCGGATAAATGCAGAGGGGGTGTGTTTGAGGTGTAGGTGTACATCTCAAGCACTTCAATAGGTATGTGCTGTATATGGTCATGCTTTGTGGAGGGTGTGCCCGTGGTGGTAGTCACCCTCCGTGGTTTCGATGGAACCCTGACACATGGGTGTGCCTGTGGTAATGGCCGCCCAGCCGTATACNAGTAGTCACCCTCCGTGGTTTCGATGGAACCCTGACACATGGGTGTGCCTGTGGTAATGGCCGCCCAGCCGTATACAGACGTGCCAGAGGGTGTGCCCGTGGTGGTCACCCTCCATGGTTCCAATGGAGCCTTACACATAGGGGTGGCTTTGATGATGGTCCCCTACCAGCCTTGGCTGGATATTACGCACGGAGGGTGCGTCTGTGGTGAAGGCCACCCTCCGAGGTTTAATACGGGCCTTACACATGGGCGTGGCTGTGGTGCTGGCCTACGTCCATGTATACAATAAATGTCAGATGTTTGGAGGGTGTGCCCGGGGTGGTGGTCACCCTCCACAGTTCCAATGGAGCCATACACATAGGGGTGGCTTTGGTGATGGTCCCCTACCAGTCTTGGCTGGATATTACGCACGGAGGGTGCGTCTGTTGTGAAGGCCACCCTTCAAGGTTCAATACGGGCCTTATGCATGGACGTGGCTATGGTGCTCGCCTAAGTCAATGTATACAAGAAGTGTCAGATCTGTGGAAGCTGCATCTGTGGTTATGCACACCCTNTATGGTGCTCGCCTAAGTCAATGTATACAAGAAGTGTCAGATCTGTGGAAGCTGCATCTGTGGTTATGCACACCCTACAAGGATGGCTGTGTCACATACATCTGGTCTGTTTGCATTGTGTCATATGTTATCGATGGGTTTCTTTTTGGTACATATGTTGCATAGTTCGGTGTGACCACCGAAAACTGTGTTTGTGAACTTTGACATTGTGAGATTTTTGCAAGTGTAACTTGGAAAATCGCATCGGGATGCCCAACATTAAGAAGGGGCGAAGTCCTGCCTGCCACCCGGTCTCAAAAGGAAAAGATGCACATAAGTAAGCATTTTTCAATAGTAAAGTGTTCTGAACCATCAGACAGTGTGTCAGGTGCATCTGAGTCTGTACCATCGCAGGTGACAACTCTTGTTTCTGTGAAAATTTGCTTTGTGAAATAGTAATTTGGTAAGTCGTGTGTGTGAACATTGAATATGTGAATTTGTAATTTGGACATTTGGGTCACGATGCCAAAGGTTAAGAAGTGGAAAAGTCCTGCCACCCAGTCACAAAAGGACAAAAAGTGCCTCAATAAGCAATCGTCAAGAGAAAATGTGTCTCAGCAATCAGACAGTGTGTCCGGTGGATATGACTCTGAAATATCTCAGGTGTTAACACCTGTGCGGACGTCAACACCCGGCCGAGGAGTGCAACCTCCAACAATATTTCACGACAGCCAAGTGTCAGGGCCTTCCCATGTCCCTGATTCACCTGCTGTGCAAACAAGGGGAAGGCGAAAAACACGCTCGCGTGTAGCCTCTGATGCTGGAAATTCGCATGCTCCACTACCTCCTGTTGCTGTGTCTTCTGACACAAGCATCTTAACAGACTCAATCCTGTTGGATGACGAAACAACCAAGGGTTTGCTGGGGCCCTTTTACGAAGAGGAAGATGCACCTGTGCTCATCCTCCAAGAGGAACAGGTGGCGAGTCCAAGAACTTATCATTCACGGCACTACCATGCTGCCCATAGAGGTGGGCCAGTTGCTGTCGAGGCACACGACATGGGCCAGATGGATAATGAGTGTTGGTATTTTGGCACACTCTTTTTTTTTTTTTTTACCAAGTGAAGGAATAAGACATGATGGCGTGTTCACCATGTGTTGCATGAGGAGCAAGATCCAGCTACCTCATCTCGGTAAGTGTCCTGCTGTCCNAGCTACCTCATCTCGGTAAGTGTCCTGCTGTCCTACGGGAACTTCTCACAGGCGATTCAGAGAGATGGCCCTTGTAGGGGCCGGGTTGGGACTGGGCTGTGGGTCCGGCAACCAGCCTGTAAAGGGTGTAAGGTGAATGGACAAGGTGCCCTGAAAATCAGACTGTGGGGTTCCAGTCTGTGCGTGTAAGGGGGGAACTAGGTCCTGGCAACCTGGTTGAGCTGACGTGACAAATGGAATGTCAATTCTAGTCGGTCCATACCCCGGCTAAGGCTCTAGCAGTTTGCGACCGGCGTAACTGTAAGAGTGAGCTGGTGCGATGTGCTCTTTCCGGCCCTCGCCGATTAAGTGCCCGTGCCGGTGAGCTCCAGTGGGGCCTGCTCATTGATGATTGGGTGTTCCCCTGCTGCTGTGAAGCCTGCCGACTCAACTCCTTAATGGAGCAGCGATGCAAACATATAGCCTAGCACTGCTCAAGTCCAACTCCACCTCCCAGCGGTTGGGCTGGTAACATGGTGGCCACACCATGGCTAACGGAGTGAGGGCGACTGAAGGCGGCAATGGCCGTCTGTGCACAGATAACGAGTTGCGGCGAGGTTATGTGCAGTCTCCGGAGACTGTATATATTCTTCGCCTTGCAGTGAAGACCCGCGAACCGAATTGCACTCCCCAAGCTGAGGCTCGATTTGGCTAATCGGGCTGATCTCGGGGTGGTGGAGCTCTAGTGAAGGGGCTGTCTGGTGTCCTGGAGGGGCTGGGCTGTCCCGGGTGAAAACTCAAGCGTGCATGTCTGAAAATTGTGGGTACCCAGGGGATCAGTGTGAAAGCCCCGGCTTCGGCCATGCTGATCGCGGGTCGGACTCTGGGTGGCATTGGTTGATCCTTCTGCTTAGAAGGAGATCTGGAGGTGGGTGTTTGCCTGGAAGGCTGGGCCTGGTGTGCCGGAAAAAGTCGGTAGCAGCTGCTGTGGAACGCAAATGTGATGACCTGCCCCCAGATCGAGTTTCGAAGGGTTGATGCACACTAACGAAAGGTCGACGGTCTAGTCCGCCTAGAAAGAGGACTCGTTTACAAAGTGGGTTCTGTAGAGTGAGGATAGCACTCGGCCCCATCAAGGTGGCACGTACGGATTCAACTCCATGCTCTGCCGTTGATAGGTGAGGTGGAACCGCCCTCCGGTGGAGAACCTCCACCCACTGCGATTGGAAAGGGCGATACTCTTTCTATTCAACTGCATTCAACTGTTCTCAATTAAGAGCTCTGTTGAAGCTCAAATAGACATGTTCTGGACTAAATGCCTGGCCGAGTGCACTTCCACGTTCTGATACCTAATGTGATATTGCCTGTAGTGACAACATATGCCTGGAAATCCTGAAGGCGAAGTGCACACTATTCTATGCTCAGAAATAAGGTCTCCTGTTATACCATTGTGGCTCAGGTACAGGAGGGAGCACTCTGAATGCTGCACGAGATTGCAGAAAACATGGGCGATTCATATGAGAGTGCTGATAACAGACAGTTCATTAGTAACTACAATGCAGCATTATCGTTGGACTCATTCTGTGCAGATGGCTTCGTTGAATCCCCAGGCCGATCTGTGTATACATTTCAAATTCACGGACAAGTGCATCATCTCACCTCTGGGGCTGCATGTCCAGTGGAGGGCTCAGACCCTCGGTATAATAAATTTTACTTTATCGATGTGAATGCAGCGAATGCTGCCCAGGTGCATCAACACAATACTTGCCAGCTTGGTNTAATAAATTTTACTTTATCGATGTGAATGCAGCGAATGCTGCCCAGGTGCATCAACACAATACTTGCCAGCTTGGTATTTTGGAGACGCTGGAACATCTTCTTGGTGAGATCAATCCGTTGGCGCAGATCCACAAGTCGATGCATCAGGTGATGGTGTCGGACGAAGAGGAGTCAAGGCACATTGGTCGCCCTTTGAGGCAGGTCACCTTGAAGATCAAGCCGGGCCTGAACAAAGATCCCAACATATACAACCTTCCTGTTGCTCTAAATGAGGTAGCANATCCCAACATATACAACCTTCCTGTTGCTCTAAATGAGGTAGCAATTTTTGTGGGTGACGTTCCACCCTTACGAACGATATCAGGATTTATCCTAAAGATAGGTCTGTAAGGCAATAAGTCACCTCAATGCCTTGGCAGACCCGATGACTTTCCCTCTCATGTTCCCACACAAAGAACATGGGTACATCTGTGGCCTCAGCCACTCTTTCATTGTGAGCACGACTCGCAACACAGTAACCTGCAATCAGTTCTATGCATATCGCATAATGCAGAGGCGCGGGTTTTCAACCCTGCACCATTCCGGAAAACTGCTCCAACTGTTTGTCGTTGATGCTTACTGTAAGGTGGAAGCCTTGATGATATGGTACATAAGGCAGAAACAAGACAAGCTCAGAGTTGAGGAATACCTGGGACTTCACATGCACATGCAGAATAAATCTGATGCTGCTCATGTCAGAGTGGGCAAAGTTGTGATACTTCCTTCATCTTTCTATGGGTCGCAAGACACATGTATCAATGCTATCAGGACTCGGTAGCTATCATGTGTCACTTTGGCAGACCAGACATGTTCATTACTTTTACTTGTAATCCGAAGTGGCCGGAGATTGTGCTGTCGTTGGNTGTCACTTTGGCAGACCAGACATGTTCATTACTTTTACTTGTAATCCGAAGTGGCCGGAGATTGTGCTGTCGTTGGAGGGCCGCCAGCAGGCATGCCATTGTCGTGATGTTGTATGCAGAGTTTTCAAATGTAAACTTGATGATTTAATGGGAGAAATCCACAAAAAACAAGTGTTTAGTAAGGTGGATACCTTCACTTATACAATTGAATTTCAGAAGCGGGGACTGCCCCACGCTCACATCCTGCTCATTTTGTCAAAAGGCGACAAGTTGGCGATGCCAGAAACTGCCGATGCCGCTGTTCGAGCTGGCTTCCCGGATAGAGAGGTGGAATCTGAGCTATACACATTGGTGAAAATCCACATGCTGCACACCAAGTGAGGGCCATCTGCGCCCTGCTACAGAGATGGGGGTTGCAGGCTTTTCGGGCAGAGACTCTGCTCCACTACCGTGGCTTTTTCTAATACAGAAGACCGGACAATGCCGCTTTGTGCTACCATCGGCACCAAGGTGTCCGACAACAGGCACGTCGTGCCTTATAACCCATATCTGCTTTTGAAGTATCAGTGCCACTTTAACGTTGAAGTGTGTTCCTCGCTTCAAGCGACAAAGTACCTGTACCAATACATCCATAAAGGACACGACTCTACAGTTCTGCAAGTCGGAGACATTGTCCGTGACGAGATGACATCTTACCTCGATTGCAGGTACGTCAGTTCACCAGAAGCATGCTGGCATTTGTTGTACAAAATGGCAGACAAGAGCATAGTTGTGTTCAGGCTCCACATTCATCTTGAGAACAGGCAATCAGTTTTCATTACCGATAATGATGTAGCTGGCGCATTGGAGAGGGCACGTGACAAGCACACGCACCTCACAGCATTCTTTCTTTATAACTTAGAGCACAAGTTGCATGACCACTGTGGTGGTGCTGAGTGTGGGGCAAGGCCGTGTCCACTACATCTGACATATGCCCAGTATCCAAGCCACTTCTGTTGGCTCGAGAAGCAGCATATCTGAAAGGCAAGAGAGAAGGGTGTATTCAATACAATTTCTCGGATTCATCAAGTAAGCCCTCGGCCGAACGAGAAGCTACTTTGCCTTAGGCTGCATTCTGCACAATGTGAGAGGTCCCACCTCCTTCGATGACCTCCGCACTGTGCAGCATACTGTACATCCATCGTACAAGTTGGCGTGTCTCGACCTGCTCCTGCTTGACAGAGATGACATATACCAGGTCACCATGCACGAAGCTGCAAGGTGGAGCATTCCTGGGCGCTTGAGAGTTTTGTTCACCCACATTCTCATTCACTGCAACATAGCAAAACCAACGCTAATGTTTAACAACCTTAAACCATATCTGCTCGATGACACATCTGACGATGTAGAGGCTTCTGAAAATAGAGTACTCATCCACACTCAGTTCAGACTGGGTGTGTTTAACAAATCGCTCGCTGATTTCGGGCTTCCATGCCCCAATTTCTGCCGTGTAAACGACCTGCCACAATTTGAAGTTGAAACAGAAAGAANACTGATTTCGGGCTTCCATGCCCCAATTTCTGCCGTGTAAACGACCTGCCACAATTTGAAGTTGAAACAGAAAGAAATGAAGGTGAATGCATGCGTTCTGTTCTGAATGCCAACCAGGCAGTTGCCTTCGGTGAGTTACTGCTGCTGACGGTGGTGATGAACCCCAGTGCAGAGTTTTTTTCGTAGATGGTCCAGGAGGCTCAGGGAAAACGTTCCTATACAACTGCATCATACATTGCCTTCGGGAAGAAAACAAAGTTGTATACCTTGTTGCTTGGACAGGCATAGCCTCAATACTGTTGTCAGGAGGGAGCACTTCATATGCACTTTTCAAACTACTTGTACNGTTGCTTGGACAGGCATAGCCTCAATACTGTTGTCAGGAGGGAGCACTTCATATGCACTTTTCAAACTACTTGTACTGGTCATGCAAGGGTCCGTGTGTGGCATCTCGGCACAGTCGCCAGAAACCGAGCTATTGAGTAACTGCAGCCTCATTATATGGAACGAGGCACCCATGGCTCCGACTCTTGAGAGACGTTACTTAGAACGATCGCACTAAGTTCGGAAGGAAGGTCATCNGACGAGGCACCCATGGCTCCGACTCTTGAGAGACGTTACTTAGAACGATCGCACTAAGTTCGGAAGGAAGGTCATCCTCCTCGGAGGTGACTTCCGCCAAGTTCTACCTGTGGTGAGCCACAGAGGCCGCGCAGACCAAGTGAATGCCTGCCTGAAGAACTCCCATATGTGGCAGTTTTTCAGACAGCTGCGCCTCAAGAACAACATGAGGGCCAACCAAGGGCAAGAGGAGTTCCAGCAGCTCCTGTTGCGAATCGGCGAGGGGACACTTACGCCCATCATCGGCCTGCCCGATGGCTACATGCAGCTACCTCAGATCTTAGTGCTTCCCCACAACGGTGACATCTGCAGCCACGTTTTCGGACATGAGGTGCTAACTGAGGAGGTACTGAATGGTGTCCAAGAGTTTCTACTATGGCTGTGCATTGACAGAGTGGTTCCTGTTGCTACAAAAAGTGTGTGCTTTTATGATTGCAGGTCATAAGTGCGAGGGCGATTCTCTGTCCAAGAAACGAAGATGTAGAAGACATTAACGCCACCATGGTGTCCCGCCTGTGTGGAGAGAGCAGAACATTCCTCAGCGAAGACCAGCTGGAGAACAGCGAAGGTGAATCCATGAGTGTCCCGGTAGAGTTTCTCAACTCACTGACTGTGTCATCTTTACAGCCACATTCACTCACTCTCGCAGTTGGCTGCTGCATTATGTTAATAAGAAACCTCGACACCAAGCACGGACTCTGTAATGGGACCAGATTGTTGGTGGTTAACATGTCCGATTGTGTCATTGATGCAAAGATCATCACTGGGTCTTACAAGGGCGACAGGGCCTACATTCCCAGAATTAAACTGTTGCCTTCCCCGGCTGACTTTCCTTTCTCTTCAAGTCGCAGACAGTTTCCTGTCCGCTTGGCATTTGCCATGACGATAGATAAAAGTCAAGGTCAGACATTCGACTGCATAGGGATTTACCTTCCAAATCCAGTGTTCAGCCTCGGACAGCTGTATGTCGCACTGTCCCATGCTAAGAGTTTCGACTCTGTGTCGGTGCTGGATAAACCATCATCAGGCATCGTCCTGCAAAAACATCACCAAAATAAAACAGTCACTCTGAATGTGGTGTACCCAGAAATTCTGGGCTAACTTCTCCTAAAATAAACCACCTCTTCCTTATTATAAAGAAAAACCTCTCCCATCATTAAAAAAACACCTATTCTTCAAAAAAACACCTCTCCTTCAGGTTCTTCAAAAACATCTGTCCACCTGCTCCAGGCAAATTAACAAGTGCTTTTCTGCTACTCTACATCGAACACTTTGACCTCCTCAGTGGCACACAATTTGCCGAAGACTTGACTTCGATCAAGTCCGTCGACTCTTCTGTGTGCTGGCCAACGACATGTGGAAGGGTCCTAGCCACTGCAGCTTCGTTTTCTACAATAGGTGCGTACATATACCTTTCCCCATTTCCGCGATCGAACACACTCTCTTCTTACATCACATGCACAAAGTATTAAATGTTCACTTGCCCACAAACGAATACACATTATAACACTTCATTCATCACCCATAATGCAGCCTGCATCACTGTATGTTAGCATGGTTCGCATGTGGTGATGTTGCCGGTCCCAAGCCCGGATAAATGCAGAGGGAAGGTGAAGCTAATGTGCCATGAGATGCAACATTAGCACACCATGGAGGTGTGGCAATGGTTTTAGCCCTCCATAAGGTGAGTTCAGACATGGTTCCTGCTCATCTCAAAGTCCCTTTAGCCTTAAGGCTATACAATTATCATACAAGGGGGTCGGTCTAGATACCGACTCGGACCAAACAGACCCTAACGAATTATATTACCGAAAACGTTTTGTGGTTCTTTCCTGGGTCTCTAAGTTCAGTGTTGGGATGCGAGGCGTCTACAGACGACTCATACCCCGAGGCTGGCGTGTTGTACTCACCAGGCCAGTTACCATTCTGTCACCTGTTGAGACTCACACCTGCTTTAGGACGGGCACATATGTGATTCTGTGTTAGGTCATTGCATGCTTTCAAACACACAAATAAATCCTACCACGAGCTGAAGTTAGACGTTTTTCCTGCTCGCCCATGGAGGTTAGCCCTCCATAAGGTGAACTTAGATGTGGTTCCTGCTCACCTTCACCCTTCATTAAGGCATGGGTGCATGTAGACAGATGTGGTGCCTGTTCTCAATCGTAAAATGTAGGTGACTTTGAGTGCAAGTCGCAAACAAGAGTGAGAGCTGGCACACTTCGGAGGGCCGACTGAGATTCTTTTCCTTAATAAGGTGTAGTAAGAAGTGCTTCATTCTCACATAATATCTTCTCCAAGGTACTACCAACGGCATTCATTGCCTAAAATGTTTTCTTTGTAACGAGACACAAAGGAGTAACCACGGCCATTGTAGCCCACTGGGAAATGATTAATACCACCTCCCTCAAAGAATGTAGACATATGTGGTCCCTGTCCTACAATTATACTTTAAAAAAATAAAAGTGAAGTTAGAAGTGGTTCCTTCTCACCTCATGTTTTCTCCAAGGTTGTTCCGGACAGGTTATTCGTGGTTGTTCTATCCTTACACACTGTCTTTGTAATCAGACACAAAATGAGAGAACACTACCATTGCAGCCCCCTAGGAAACGATTACACCGTATGTATATACTAACAACTCAACTCTTACAACAAAACAAATTTTCACCATGTACCTGCCTCATCCAAGGATATTGCACCCGTGGATTCCGTGGGCCGACCCCTGGTGGTTGCATTAACGAGAGTAAGTATATATGACTCTGTGACTGAGTAAAAATGGGTTTCCCTCCCCTATATGTACCTATTTCAAAATTGTATGTTTATTTGTATCGTTTATCTAAGTATAATTTTTATTATTACCTTTAAGTGTTACATATGTGTTGGTTTTGGTTTTAATGTTAAACATGTGTGGTATTAGGCATATTAATGTGTAATGGGTCCAGTGTAAGACAAGGCGATCATGCTTTAACTGTGCCTTGATGCCGAAATTAAATTAGATGAAAGTAAATTAATAAAATACGTTGGGCACTAAGATTAATTATTGAGGTTATTTTTTCAGATATGTGGCTACCGGCAGCAGTTTCAAATCTTTGGCTCAGAACTTTGTGAGAGGAGAAAGGACTGTTGGTTTAGTTGTAGCTGAGACGACGCAGGCTATATGGGCCTGTTTACAACCTCTTTGTATGCTTATTCCAGATAGAAACATATGGAAGAACATAGCACAACGCTTTCAACAACTGTGGAGTCTGCCTCATTGCCTCGGGTAATTGATGGAAAATATATTACACTTAGAAAATATAACAATACTGAGTAACACAATTTTAATTACATGGGTTATTTCTCGATTCAACTTCTAGCGTGAGAAGATGCAGATGGTTGTTTCATTGTTGTTGATGTTGGGGATATCGGGCGAAACAGTGATGGGGGCGTGTTTTGTTCTCCTCGTTTCGGTCGCTGGCTACAAATAGGGGGTCTCGATTGGCCACCTCCAGAACCTTTACCACTGGATGATAATGATATCAATGTCCCATACTTTTTAGCGGCGATGACGCATTCCTTATTCTTGTGTTTCTATATCCAAAAGCGATTTTGGACGGAAACCAAATAATCTTTAATTTTAGACTGATTTGGCTCACAAAACGGTCGAGTGCACATTCAGAGTACCTGTATTAAAGTTCCACGTCTTCTAAATGCCCATCTCTTGTTCAGAGGATGTTGTAATATCCGAAATTAAAAGTGAATGAGTGTGACACAATTACATTCATATGTAGAGCCTAATGGATAGAGTATACACCAAAACACAACACTTTCCGTACTCAAGATACTCATGGTTAAAATCCCAATCAATTAAATCAACAAATAATTGTGGTCACAGCTACAGGTTTCAGAAAATACATTACTGAAAATTTTCTAAATCCTTTGCACTGGCAGAGAATGGGGGAAAGTACCTAGCATATGGATTGATGTTCTGTAGTACCTACTTCATTGTTTGTCAAATCTCATTTTCTTCTGGTGTGAGGTGCGTATTTAATTCGTACTGATGTAGAATTATAATTAACTAAGTTACTACTACTACTACTTGCAAATAAAAACCAAGATATTCATTTCCTGGACTTTCCATTTCTTGCGCAACTATTTCCTAGGCTGTTTGCTTTTTAACCCTGTTGCTGTATTCTTTGAGACAAAAATTGTACCAACAAGGGTGTTTTCCAACCGCTTCATAAGTAAAGAGTTCGAAGGCATCACTGGATGTGTTCACATTTTGCACAATTATAATTGATGGTACAAAATTATAATTAAACAGAGAGCGCATAAAAACAACCATTGGTAACAGGAAACTAAAGTTCCACGTAACCGCTTTTACCGATTTCATTCAACTCAGTTTCGTGCAACCTATAAAACCAAAGTTTTATGAAACCCAGTGTACACGTCCTTGCGTTTTCAAATGAAATGGTTGCACGAAACCTTTGTTTTCTGTTGCACTGAACCTGTTTCATGCAACCTCTTTCCTCGGTGTACACCTTGACTTACTCTTATGTAATAAATAACAGTGTCTGAATTCGTCATCCATAAATAAAAGATGAATTCTATAATAACATATGTATTAAATCTATATTAAGGTGGGATGGTGGGGCGGTTACGACTTTAAAGAAGGTACAATTAACGAATTGAATAATAGCTTGATTTCTAGTGTTTAGTTTTTTTCCGGCGAAAATACCTACAATTATCAAATAAAGTTTGTACACGTACTTTCAACCTACCAAGTTGAGCAACAAAATTCCGATAAATTCAGTTTTTTTCTGAAGGTGTAAATTTTCATCGTGTGCGATTTTTCTTGACATATGAAGTAAAGTTCTAATTAATTGGCCGTTTCGGACCCTTAGGTTGGTTAAGTGTGTGAAGGCGAGTTTTGGAAGTACGAAGTTTGTTTCTAGCAGCGAACAACGTTTATGACTAGTAGTTATTTTAAGAGTACGTCTGTTATCACAACTGTGTAAATTTCCTGTAGGTGTTTTAAAGACATTTCCGTAACGTGCTTAGACGTTTCAGCGAATTGAATATTTGCCAAAGCCCAAATAATTTTCTCAAAAGTGCTGAAGTCCAGACAGGAAGAAAAAATAAATAAAAACAATGCGTGCTATAAAAATATGAGCTAAATAAATGTCGCACTATTTGTGTGCGTAGACAACTGCCACGCTATCGTTGACAATGTTAACGACCAGCTTGTTTGTCACCGGTAAAGTTACATAATAAAATATTAAACACGAGTGGTGTGCTACAATTCCTCTTTTTACGTTGTACTGAATGCTCATCTCTTTTAATATTTATTCTGGTTAAAGGCGTCATTTAATAGAAGTAACCAAATGTCTGCACGATTCTCCCTCACCTACCCGATTAAACAGCAACTGCAAAATTTGTGTAATGCGCTGTATCCTGAATTAACACCAAACGAACTATTGTGAATACAGACACCGTTAACGCATAAAACCAACCTAAATTATGCCAAAAAATTGTAAACATTTATTAAAATTTTTAAAATATAGCCCAGGCATAGTAGGCATCAACCTAAAAAAAATTATTTAGTCCTAATTTTTGGCAGAAATGTTTTTGTGACTGGCAAACTTCACCTGCATAGCATTAAGAAGATGGTCTCATTATCCCATGCTGCATGACATTTGCACTATGTGAAGTCTGCCCATTTGTATGTTCAACTAATGGAGGAGATTCTAATTTGCCTACCTACCATGGATGTTTCAAAATTTTTAAGGGTGGATTCCTCACCATCCGGAGAAGTCACGAATGTTGGTCAGGAACGTGGTCTGACGTGGCAATAGAGCAGGATCTAATGAGAGCTACGAATGGGTGTGGCCTTACCGACAGTGTTCTTGCTCAGTGGATTCTTTCTGATCTTTGTTGCATGAAGCGTTGCAACGTACTGGAGAAGCTGAGTGGCGTGAACAGTTCATCCATCTACAGGTTTTAATTTTTTTTCGTGTTACATTCCAAACTATCATCTTTTTCTGCATTTATAACTTTGATTGGGGCATGTACACTATTGTAATTTTTCCTGAATTTTGGTGGTTACTGTATTAGTTATTAATGTTCATTACAGGGCAGTGTGTTGATCTGAGAGACATTCGGCGATAAAGAGATGACAACTATGTACAAATCTTCATCAATTGGCTCGATGTCCGTTCCCTTTTCCAATTGTCCCTCGTTCTTCAGCGTCTGGCTTCAGGTAAGAATGGTGCACTTTATTCACATATTAATAGATTCATCAAAGGGGGCTGTTTTTATAATGAAACATTTCTAAATGTGTTCTTCTCTCAGGCATTGTGGTTGATGAGACAATTTTGACCAAGCCACAGCCATAGGAAAGGAGGCTTTGTACAGCATAACTGGAGGCAATTTCAGTGACTTGAAATTGAGACTTGAAATTGAAAAGAAGCATAACAGTGAAAAGCTTAGCAAACATGAGCATGACCATGATGGTGAGGGACGAGGCTGTTGCAATTAACACGATACAGCTCTTTATTCACATTGTGTGTTTCATGAAAACTGAGCAAAACTTATTTCAGGTTTGAACTGGCACCGAAAACATCATCTTTATTTAATGAAATCTCTCTCCGCAAGAATTCTAAGTCTTGCATCACGACGATCTTTTCATCGAATGATGCCACACTTGATATGATGAATGAAGGGAAGAAAGTAATTGTGGATGGAGGCTACATCCAGCATGCTGCGGTGTGGTCCAAACCATCTACCTTTATTCAGATTTGTTCATCAAGTGTATCATTTCTGCAAAACAGATTATCTACCACGGCCACTATAGTTTTCGATGGGTATCAGAAAATTACAAAAAATGGGGAAAATTCCCGTCGAAGAGCTGGAGGGGCAAATTCGACTACTATCGCCACTGACCGCTAAACTATGGTTGTCAGAGCAGCCAGTTTCTCAAGAAAGACCATAACAAGAATGAGCTCATCTGTCTGCTTCTGAGCGATTTCTGAGCAGCGGGTCATCGTGTCGTTCAGTGCACAGGTGATGCTGACTCCACCAGAGCAGCCCACGCACTTGAGTACGACTCCAGTCAAGATGTAGCAGCAATTGCGAATTACAACGATGTGTTAGCAATATTGCTTGCAAGGGCAAATGATAACAGTAGGATGAAAATGATACACCCTCCCTCAAACAAGAGCTCCGGTAAGTTTTTCAATGTGTGGGATATCAACAACTGCATATGAAGTACGAAGAACTGCATTTTGTTTTGCCATTCTTTCACAGGATGCGATAGGAGTGCTTTCTTTTTTTGGCAAAGAATCAAATAAGTTTGGAACAAAGTGAAAAATTCCGTTTCTCTACGAGATTAAGTGGACATTTTTATGTACTCCAACGCAGAAAAAGAAGCAGTCGTGTCTGCAGAAGGGAAGTTTACAATATAATTAACGCCTGACACATGGTAAATAATAAAATAATGTAATCAAAAATATTAACAAACTACAATGTATAATAACGTCCCTGGAACGCCCCGTGCGTTTTTTTTTTAATTTCAGGGCGGGACCTTTTCTTATCATTGCATTCCATTTTTGGCATGCTAAGGATGAAATTTAGCACAGGAGTCACTCTTGTAATTTATTATCTATCCAACAGTATTTTAAAACATAAAAATTGTCCAAATACTTANCATGGTAAATAATAAAATAATGTAATCAAAAATATTAACAAACTACAATGTATAATAACGTCCCTGGAACGCCCCGTGCGTTTTTTTTTTAATTTCAGGGCGGGACCTTTTCTTATCATTGCATTCCATTTTTGGCATGCTAAGGATGAAATTTAGCACAGGAGTCACTCTTGTAATTTATTATCTATCCAACAGTATTTTAAAACATAAAAATTGTCCAAATACTTACGGATAATTTTGTATTTTCTTATACGGTGAATATCAGCTAATATTATTTTTTTAAAATAGCGGCCAAACGAGTGTGTGTGTATGTGTGTGTGTGTATATGTATATATATATGCTAACCGGAAGCGGCTTACAAATTAAATTACAGTAACGCTTAACGTAAATCTCCGTCTGAAAACGGCACAATGGAATCTTGGTGTAATAGTTTGTTGGAATGTCTTTCCACGGTACGAGGGCTTTCGAATTCAAATCAAGCAAAGGACATATATGTGTGACATTTTTAGTTTTAAGATTACGTTTAGTTAATTTAGTAACGCCCGTCTCCTCTCTCCTTCTACAATTATCTTTCTATGATAAAGCGTGGGCGTTAATAAGCAAGAATGCAATTTTGCACAAACGTTCATATAACTGTCCAAGATCCTTGCCCATGACCGCATGCACATAAAACTGACGTTGCAATTTAAATTCGCAGCTGTGGTCGGCTGCTTGTAACAAATAAAAATTCTCTCTTTCTCTCTCCTTCTTTCCGTCGCTCTCTTTCTTTGGCTATCCGACGCACAGTGGGGAAAAACACCCATTTTCCTGGACAAAACCCCGAAAATGAAAGTCATAATTATTGTTTTAACTATTCATGGCCATGTAGTGCAATGTCTAGGGCAGTAAAAACTACAATAAACAGCGCACTTGTTCCTTTCCTTTAGCGGNTTCATGGCCATGTAGTGCAATGTCTAGGGCAGTAAAAACTACAATAAACAGCGCACTTGTTCCTTTCCTTTAGCGGCGAGAATCCTGCGAAGTAGCTGTATCATATAGATGCCATTTTTTCGAGCTACTGGAGTCTAAGATGTCTCGTAGTCNCGAGAATCCTGCGAAGTAGCTGTATCATATAGATGCCATTTTTTCGAGCTACTGGAGTCTAAGATGTCTCGTAGTCCTGTGAACTTAGGTGTCAAGGTGATACAGTTAGCAAGTTTGGCAATCAAAGAACCGCCTACTATGATCTCTTGTAAGATACGTTAACTATATATATTTATATAATTATCTTATTTTCCTTAAGGTTTTATTGAACAGGTCGATTTCTGCATACATATTCGTACGTTCACAGACCTACAAAATTTGCCCAACGAGGCCCTACGCTAAATGTTTTACCAATTGAACCAGAAAACCTTCCCTTCCAATATACAGGACGTATCTGAATTCGACCGATAAACTTCGGCTCCAGGTTAATTACGAAAAAATAAGTTGAAAACATATTTACGACCTATGGTTTAAAGTGAATACTAAGTGGTACACATCTTTGAAGTTGAACCTAAAACAATTATTTTTTGCAAATATTGAAAATAATATTTAATATGGAACACTGACTGTCTGTATAATTGTTAACAGAACAAAGTTCTTCAAACACCACAACACCTGTCGCTGTCATCGAATTATTTCATGTAAATAATAACTGTTAGTACCAATATTTCGAACTAACCTCCATATCACGGTTGCATATTTTAGAATTAAAAGAGGGATTGATAATATCCATGTCATAACTAACAAATATGGCACCTTGTGTAAATACCCTAAGCCTCACCGTTTTTGAGTAATTCGTGTTTTACTTTCAAAATAATATTTGCCATTACCTGGCAGGTGGGACACGCACAATAACCAATGAGACACTGTTGCTCCTATTAAAAGGAGGGGAAGATTCCAGAGAGAGGTACATAACAACTGCAGTGTAATAAACTATTTCTTCAGTTAAAACTTCAAAAATATGTACCTTCCTTAGAATTTATTTTAGACCATAGGTCGTACATATGTTTTTCAACTTCTTTCGTGATTAACCTGCAGCCGAAGTTTGGAGGTCGAATTTAGATACATTCTGTATATAAAAATTACGTGCCACCTTTCGCCATCTCCGGAGAAAACAGCGAGTGAGTAAGTGCGCACATCTGCTAGATAGCACGTCAGGGTGCGTGACACTGGAGTGGCGGACGGGAAACAGCGCTTGTGGATCCCACTTCCGCTCCTATTTTGTCCCTCCAGATAGATGTGATCAGTGTAGTTAATTATCCCGTGAAAAATATTGTTTTGATATCCAAGTAGGGAATTGTTGGGAGCAACCAAGCAATGTATAAACAAAAAGTGACTGAGGAAAGTGTATAAGCAGATAGTCATATAATTATGAGAAGTGTCATGCCTCTTCAAATATATTGCAAGGATTTTAACTCTGGAAAGAAGCTAATCATTTGGCAGAATCTGCGACCATCTTCAACTAGATTTTGTCGCCCACTTAAATCGCAATTTCAGCAAGAGACCAGAGTAGCTTTGAAAAAAGAGTAGGAATACACTGACATGCAAATAAAAGTACATCCATCTGAAATTTTGTTACCAGGAGGACGAGAAGAATTGTCCGTCACACACCAAATGTTGATAACCATGACTGACGGGAAAGTGAGTTCAGCAATAACAGGGATGGCATAGAATCAACGCTGCAATTTGTCTGGAGTGCTTCAGAAGATCGTGAATGATATAGATAACATACGTAGAAGAGACCAGTTAATGAAAAAGCTCTGTAGTACTTGCATGCGATTTCTCGTGCGGTTTATCCATGTAAGTTACAGATTAGAGATACAGGCATGGCATGTGAAGCAAAAATTTAGAAGTGTGGTCGAGGAGAAGAAGAGAACCATGAAGTCTCGTCTCCGACTAGTGAAGGGCCTACTTATTGATACTGTCAAACAAGATCAAGGCACAACGAATGATGGGAATATAGCCCGCCATTTTTTCGAAGATCCCGCATGTTCGNAAATCGCAATTTCAGCAAGAGACCAGAGTAGCTTTGAAAAAAGAGTAGGAATACACTGACATGCAAATAAAAGTACTTCCATCTGAAATTTTGTTACCAGGAGGACGAGGAGAATTGTCCGTCACACACCAAATGTTGATAACCATGACTGACGGGAAAGTGAGTTCAGCAATAACAGGGATGGCATAGAGTCAACGCTGCAATTTGTCTGGAGTGCTTCAGAAGATCGTGAATGATATAGATAACATACGGAGAAGAGACCAGTTAATGAAAAAGCTCTGTAGTAATTGCATGCGATTTCTCGTGCGGTTTATCCATGTAAGTTACAGATTAGAGATACAGGCATGGCATGTGAAGCAAAAATTTAGAAGTGTGGTCGAGGAGAAGAAGAGAACCATGAAGTCTCGTCTCCGAATAGTGAAGGGCCTACTTATTGACACTGTCAAACAAGATCAAGGCACAACGAATGATGGGAATATAGCCCGCCATTTTTTCGAAGATCCCGCATGTTCGGTACCGATCACAGCGCTTTCTGATGTCCTGATAAAGTGGTGTGGTATAATATTCCTTATCCTGTGGATATGCTGTCAGTGCCCAATATTTCCGGCAATACGCCCTTGATACAGCACGGTTGTATGCCCGTGATTACTCGTGGTATGCGATGCCTCCTGCAGTGTACAGCATTCTAACTCATGGTTCGCACGTTATTGAAGTCGCTTTGATTCCCATAGGAATGCTAAGTGAAGAGGTACAGGAAGCTCGGAACAAAGATTTTTACAGATTCCGGGAAAAACATGTCGCAATTCAAGCAGAGAGGCGACTAACAGAGATCTAATGAGTATAAAGTTAATATCTTCTGACCCTGTAATTTCTCCTATTAGGACACTGGCACCGAGAAAAGACAGAAAAATCAGCCCAGAAATTATGTCTTCTAGAAATTCGTAGCTTGTAGTGTGAAGATGATGATGATTAGAGTAATTATATTAATTGCTGCATTTTGTGTGGTTATAGCAGAAATATTATTGCTTTTGATTCTAAAAACAAAATTGTTATATTCATTTTTTTGCTGAATTCCTGGAGCTTTGAGTGTATATAAATATATAATGTTTCATTTTGACACCTCGATATTCCGAAATTCCGAGTTTTATGCTTCATATTTTCTTCATATACTAAAGGGTCACTGTATAAGCGATAAAAATAGAAAAAAAAACCACATTACACAATATCAGAGGTTTTGTCCAAGAAAATGGGTGTTTTGCCCCACTGTCCGACGGTGAGAGTTTGTCGTCGCTCCAGGTGAAAAAACGTTTAAAGCTCGGTTCACGATGGAAAATGTGTACATAACGAACGTGTACATATCAAAATGAAAGAAGGTATTCTTTATGGGACGGTTCATGGTCATCGTTTACGTAAAGAGCCCTGACGTACACGTACGCGAACACCATAAAACATGCCATAAAGGATAAATACATACTTTAATTTTGATACCTACACGATGGTTATTTACACGTATTTAATCGTGAACATAGCTTAAGGTGTGTTTTCCTAGCAAAACCTGTTTTGTGCAACGTACACGTAAAATGATGGGCGCAGAACGCCGTGCACTTGATATGCACTATGTTAATGAGAGTTTTTTTTTCAGGGAGAGCTATATACGCTAAGCCGGCGCGATGTACGCTGCGCAACAAGGTGGGACCGTTGTGATTGTAGTGTCACACAACCACAGCACCACAACCGTCGCCGGTCCGACGTCTTCGTCACACACGAGAGTGCACGACAGCCAATGAACCTTGCCAAAAGAGCACAGAGCAGTTTCCACAACGATCAACATGACACGTTGATGTGTGACAAGCTTCCTCAGCCAATCAGAGCGTTGGTTCTGGTGGTGATCNACAAGAGCACAAAGCAGTTTCCACAACGATCAACATGACACGTTGATGTGTGACAAGCTTCCTCAGCCAATCAGAGCGTTGGTTCTGGTGGTGATCGTCGAAAGTATTGCATCAGCGAGATATTGGTTTCAATGCCCGTCGTTGGCCGCTTATCCTCTTGAGCAGTTTAGAGATACCTGCTTAGTAGCGCGTAGCACCTCCCTTCGTCCTAATGNCTGCTTAGTAGCGCGTAGCACCTCCCTTCGTCCTAATGGCGGCGGTGATGCGGCGTGGCATGGACTCCACAAGGCACCGGAAGCCATACATACTGATCCAAGACCGCTGCACAGCCTCCCACAATGTACAAATATCGGTAGTGGTAGGATCCACGGCGTACGCCTGCCTCTCGACAGCATCCCAGATGTTTTCGATAGGATTGAGGTTGGGTGACCTCTGGGGCCAGGCAAGCAACGTCAAGCCCGTGGAATGTTCATCAAACATCTCAGTCACAATTCGGGAGAGGTGGGCCAGTGCATTATGTAGATATAGGTCACCTATAAGGTGCTGCACGCGCAGAAATGGGTGCACGTGATCTATCAGCAGGTCCGTGTATCGCTCGCCGGTGAGGGACGATGACATATGTACCAGGGTGAGCAGTTCATCCCACGTAAACAGTCCTCATGCTAGGATATTACCACAACCGACTTGAACTGTACTCCGCTGACATGAGTGATCGAACGTTTCATGAGCTTGGTGACGCAATGATACCCTCCATCGGCGTGTACCAACGTGTACCTCGACTCATCCATACAGGCAACCTTTTTACATGCATCCAAAGTCCAATGACAGTTTTCCGCGCACACGTTAATCGTTGGACCTTGTCACGTGCTGTGAGCAGATGTATCCTAGTGTTGCAGCGGTTTCTGTACCCCATAGAGAGGAGATGATTCTGGATGGTTTGGCTACTCACCGGTCGTTGTGGTTCAGCATCGAATTGGCGAATGATCCGCTTAACTGTGGCCTGTCTCTCTGTTGTTACCAACCAACTAGCCGACGGTGACCCCTGTCATCGATACGTTGTACGCCACGTCAGTTGTCCCTGGCAGTGGTGGTTTTACCAGAATCCATGAACTCATGGTACACTCTTTGGCACGCAAGCCCGTGAAAATATTTAGTGCTAACACGACTTCGAAGACGAATTTCCGCATATATCTGGACCCAACGATCTGGCCACGATCAAAAGTGCTGAGATCTTGTTTCTTTCTCATTATGTCCTTAACTGTTACTCAGGTGGTCAGTATAAGGTTTCACGACATACAAGTCATGCGTGGTTGGACACTATTTCATTCGATGAGGCGATTACGGAGCCATTTCGTCAACATGGCATGTGTGTCTAATTGAAGTGTTCGTGAGTGTATAATATACGTATTCCACTACGTTTCGGATAGAATGGGGCGAGTATATCAGGTATATAAATTATTAGCTATGCAATAGTATTTTTGCAGCGGTATCCTATGACACCAAATCAATATTTACTGTCTAAATTTATAGTGTACCTGATGAGACTTTGGATGTGTTGGAATTCACCAACTAAGTACCCTTCCCCGACTTCGTGCCCTTGAAAAGTGCATCCCGGATGTGACATTACATTTTCACTGTCCGAATTCACAGCAAGGGCACATTATGCACCCTATAATACCCCCTTCAGCCAAGGGCACGAGCAACTTGCCCTTCTCGAGCCCTATATAGTTTTCCGATGCGCAAATGTTTGAAATATTTAAATTATAAAAACTTGCCAACGTCACAACGACAAATGAAACTCACACAGAGTGAAATTCGACAGCATAAAACATGAGGTGGAAACGAACACAGGCGTCCGAATTCACTAACGAATACTTCTCATGAAGGGAAAAGGGGCTTGTGAAACGGGAAGGGATCAAGGGTAAGTGATCAGAGGCACATTGTACTGAAATCGAACACAGCATTTCACGTTATAAGTGACAGTCTATTTCAAGATAAGCTTATACCGGTGAAATAAATCACAAAATACTGTAATCGCTTTTCGTTTGCATTTCACGGCCGAGGGCGACATTTCTTGCACTTTACCAAGGGGACAGCTGACAGGATGTGTCGCTGGTGGCCGGCGACTGTCCATTTCTCTGCTGTGGAAATAAGAGGGAAAAAAATCCACCGTCGGCTGCCAACGTTGGACTAGCCGCGTCGCGTAAATGTGAAAGACCACTTGAGGCTGCGGAGGTGGAGGGGGTGGTGTGGGGAAGCAAGCGCAGGCTGTTGTTTTCGGAGCCCGGCACGTGTCAGCCCCTAAGTGCACGGGCTCGTGGTCACTGGCCCGGGGGTGAGAGGTCACCGGGACAGCGCAGAGGTCGGCAGTGGAAGAATGACGGGCGGCGGTGGGGGAGGGAGAAAAGGGGATGGAAACACTTCTCTTTTACAGCCCGCGGCGGCGACGACGAAGGTTTATTTCCATAATGAGTTGTAAACGTGGGCTACGTGACGCGTGTTTGGGAAGGAGCTTGTTGCCTGGAGGACGAGGGGGGGGGAAGGAGGGCGAAGAAGAGTTGTAGCCACTTAATGACGTCATCAGGGCGGCGGGGTTGAGACAACGGAGTNACGAAGGTTTATTTCCATAATGAGTTGTAAACGTGGGCTACGTGACGCGTGTTTGGGAAGGAGCTTGTTGCCTGGAAGGCGAGGGGGGAAGGAGGGCGAAGAAGAGTTGTAGCCACTTAATGACGTCATCAGGGCGGCGGGGTTGAGACAACGGAGTNGGGGGGGAAGGAGGGCGAAGAAGAGTTGTAGCCACTTAATGACGTCATCAGGGCGGCGGGGTTGAGACAACGGAGTAATTCCCGCTTGTCTTCGCCTCGGAGGAGGAAATGCCACTAGAAGCCGCTTTGCCGCTTCTTCTGGGGAGAACAAGCACCTAAACAGCTACCATCTAACTCGCCGTTAATTGAACACTTTTTAAAATAAAATTTTATACAATCCTTTTTGCTAGCTGTATATATTTGTTTACGGAAACTGTGATTTGGATAGACTTATCAGCAGATAGTGAGTGAGTGAAGAAATTTGGGCGGCTCTTCGAGGTCTTGAGAGTCGATGAGGGTGAAGTGAGGTGAGCATGGAGCAGCGCCGGAACGAAAGGGTGGGGGAAACGGGAAATCCCCGAGAAAACCGGCTGACCAGTGGCATCGTCCGGCACTATTTCCACATGTGAAAATCCGGGAGTGACACCGCCGGGAATCGAACCCGGTTCACCCACTACACCACACTTCCGCAGTTAGTGAATTACCAAAAACCGTCCATAACTTAACGTATTGTTACAGCTATAATATTTCAATCGGCGAGTCTCTCTTCCTTATACTCATTAAATCGAGCGAGGTGGCGCAGTGATAGACCACTGGAGTCGCATTTGTGAGGACGCGGGTTCGATTACCGGTTCGGACATCCTGATTTCGGTTTTATATGGTTTCACGAAATTACTCGAGGTGAATGCTGGGATGGTTCAATACTACAGGCCATGATCGATTCCTTCCCAGTTTCTGCTTCTCTGAGCAACTTTCTCCGTATCCAATGACCTCGCTGTCAACGAGACGTCAAGACCTATCTACCTATTCTCATGAGTGTCAGAGTTTGCATACTAATAACATATTTATATTTCTAAAAATTTCACAGGGTTTCAGGGCTACCATCTCGATATAACTCATTAAATATACGGCCGAAAGTCACATAGTGGGCAAGNAATTTCACAGGGTTTCAGGGCTACCATCTCGATATAACTCATTAAATATACGGCCGAAAGTCACATAGTGGGCAAGAAGTAGAATATATATATAAGATTTATAGGCGGCGGAATGTAATAGCGGAAGGGTTCCCAATACGTCGATATTATAATATCAGTCCCGCCGGGCATCGAACCCAGATTGCCGTGGTGAAATGCCAGCGTGCTAACCGCTCAGTCCCTCCCGACCGTTAACTCAGCAGACGTTATAAAATTTTAGTTTTCGTAAATTCCTTCCCTCTGTACCACAATTCTGAAGTTATTTATTTAAATCTCGCATCGTGGTGTTCCCATTCTCACATAGTAATGGTTGTTAAGTAGACTCATCAACCGCTGAAAATTAACCATTCAGTCGGTGGTGGACCGTGAACTTATTAAACTAAAATTTAAATGGCACCAACACAAAAATAAAGCTATCGATAGGCCTGTCTCTCGCCCCTTGCTATTTGGCTCACATCGTGTTCCTTCTTTAACACACCCAGGAAGGGGTATTTATGGTTTTACTCAAAAAGGATAAGCAGCTTCAGTGGAGATAAACGATAAAAGTAATTTCTTGCAATGGTACAGCGACGTTTTCAAAGTAAAATTAAAGCTACATTGACCTGAAACTAAGGAAAAAGCACACTGAATGGCTGTTTCAAGTGCGAATAGAAATAAACACACGAAAATTACAGAAAAAATTCACCCAAGTCATTAATTGACACATTTTCTTTCAATTGACTGCTTCGACCTTCTTGTAGATGAAATGCCCTCCGCGTGATTTCCCGTCAACAGCGAAGTCTTCTGTTGAAGGGCCTTGCACACTCTGACGCGTGTGCGCGTGGGAACCTGGGGCGATAGGTTTGACTATCCCACACACTCCATATCAGCTCTCGTGTTTATGACCGCGCCACATACACAATCCCACGTTTGGGCGGATATTAAATGCATATGTTTTGTTTTTCCAACGTACCAACAAAATAAAGACCGGCAGGTCCGACAGAGCCTCTGAAGCTAAATATTTTTGACATTTAGCTAAGATAATAGTAATTTTATATCGATAAAATTACTTGATATTGCGTGCGTGTATAAACTCCTTCTTAGCCCATGAAAATGAAAGTTATCTTTCCTGGGTATAGTACCGCCTCTGCATTAGGTTCTTCGTCGATTTTGTTTTAAGCCTGTATGCCACGAAGGACGATTCCTTGAACGGGTCCATGCAAACCTGCATGGCAGCTTGTATAGATGATTCACTGGAAGATTTGGTCTTCTACTGTCCATATTCATGGACTTTTCGTAATTGGTCGTGTACAACGTTCAATGGAAGGTTTCCTACGAAGTTGAAATTTTAGCCGACCAGAGAGAGGGTGGTAGAGTCATTTCAATAATTTTGTTTTAAGAAAGAGATTCAACACGAATAAACAGTAAATAAAAACCACTAAAATGTTAACTGATTCTAAAACAGCATTGTGTGAAAATTATGGTAAACATTCGTGTTTATTTAACACAAACATTACAGTTAGGGCTATAACAACAAAACGATTAGACTCTGTGTGCAGAAACGCGTAATGTTGAAGTCGGTAGTGAAGATAGTTTCCTGAACCACAATTGTAAAATAAAAGAGCTTTCGTCTTTATTTCTGCTGCAAAGTAGCCTATCGTTGGATAGGTTGTTCCAAAGAACCCTCCATAACTGCTCGCATGTAGGCTCGAGTAGCAGGTCTCGTAGAAGTTTCTGCCCAAGCTTCTGCTTGTGCGGAAAAGTTTATCGTGGCTACAGGTTTTAGAGTGTAGTATTTTCTGTTGGTAGGTAGGGTTTAACATCTCGTCGACAGCGAGGTCATTACAAAACGGAACAAGGTGCTCAGGCAATCAGGAAGGAACAGGAAGGAATCGCCAATGGCAGGTAGTAAGGAACAACCCCACAATTTGCTTGAAGTAATCGGGAAATCATGGGAAACTAGGATTGCCGGATCGAGATTCGAACCCGGCTCCTCCAGAACACGAGAGCCACCCCGCTTGATGCAGTCTTTTTTATGAATAGTTTGTCGCAGAGTACTTACGAATACAGAAGTGAAACGGCCACTTATTCCGGAACTCCAGCTGCGCGCACACGCCAGCAAAATTGCGCAAGTAGCGACCGACATGTCTGAACGCCGTTCGTCAATCAGCGCTTGACAACTCACTTGTCAGCTGGCAGGCCAGCCAATAGGGAACCTTTCGAAGCACGCGGTAGCCAATCAGACATAAGGCCCGCTGCCTGCTTCCAGAGCCTCGCACAGCCGGTAGCTAATGGGTGCGCGCATATCAACGGAATCGCCACGCCATTGGTCTACTCTGTGAAAGTATGATAATCTTCCGAAGAACTGTTGGAAATTAAAAAAAAAAAAAAAAGTATAAATGATAAAAACGATTGCCTGTGACCAGACAAAAGAAAGTTTCGTTGCCCCAAGAACAAAACAAGGGCAAAATGAAATCAAGAGAACACCACATAAAAGCAATGGGAATCACTTGTATAGTATATTCGCGGTTTCCTCACACGTTTTGCATCAAAACTTTGACAAATGTATGATGTGCGTGCTTGTTTCCTTAATATAGGCCTATCACGCATCAGATGTGTTTTATACTCCTGTTAACGTAAATAAAAAGTACCTTATTTCTGGTTAACTTGAGATTTTACTTATATTTTATCAATAGATTTAAAATATCTCATTTATAATCCATATGAACAAAACTGTGAGAATACATGTGTGTTGTATTCTAAATCTGAATCACTGATATCAATAAGTGAAATAACGTTCACTGAATGTCAGTTGGTAGGCTATTGCTGACTGGCGAATTAAGCTGTTAACTGGAAGCATGTGACAATCTTGACATTCAGTGGTAAATCACAAATAAATCAGTGAAATGCAACCACTACATTAATTAGTTATCTGGCACTGATTATCAGTTGCTCAATTCTCACTGTTTTCACTGATTCGGCTCAATTCTCACTCATTCAAGTTGAGAGTGTGGTAACGCCTAGTAAGAAATAGTTCTCGTGCAAAATATTATTACACAGTGAGCGTACGAACGCGGTGCGCAGTCCCTTTGGTGTGATTTTTTAAGCTTTGTTTGCATGAGACGGAGGAATGTTCTGGAAGTATAGCTTCAGCAGGGTTTCAGAAAAGTGTGAAGTAACCGTGGATGGACTATACCCATGGCTTTACCCATATGGGGCACAGGTGCGGTAGCGATAAGCAAGCTGGCCACGTAAAATAAAAAATATATATTATGTGCTTTGGTTTTGATTATTTCTTCCGGCGATTCCGGTTGATGGAGTTAAGTTGTCGAGTGGGCGGTGGTGGTGCTCATGTGGTAAGGGGGGTGGGTGAAGAGGATACGAACTCGTGAACCGCCTTCCGCAGTTTACGACCCGAAAAGGAAGACACAAGACGCACGCGCGCGTCACATTTCTTTT
>NQII01000360.1:396190-479551 GCA_002778355.1 Clitarchus hookeri | reverse complement strand
CCCCCCCCTCCCCTTCATCTTATTTCCTCCAACGACGCTCGCCTACGTGCAATGCAAGTAATTCTGTTGACAGCTTCTCGTGAAGTTTGAGCCGGTTCCATTCATGCGGACGGCGCAGAGCGGAGACAGCTGCTGCGGCCCTCCTCTGTCCCCTTCCCGGGGGCCAATTTACTGGAGACCAAAAAAAAAAAAAAGTTGGATGGGATATAGTGCAGGCCCCGAGCTCATTCATTCGGAGGGACAGTCAATGAAACACGCGATGGCGTTGTTGTTTTTTTCTCTGTGTGTGTGGAGTCGTGGAACGTCACCCGGACTAAGTTCTGGGAATCGCTACCCGTTGACTGCGATGCCGAAAATCTTCATGTTCGCACCACGCGTGTAATTCCCTGGCCGGCCAATTACTCACGATTTCGCTCTTCCGCGTCGTCTAGAANGGGGGGGGGGGGGGGGGGGGGGTGTGTTCAGCAATAACCACCGAGCTGAAACAACGACGCATCGCGATTCCGCGTGCCCTACATCCGCCTGCTAACGTGTGTCTCATCCCCGACCGATGACGAGAAACGTCGGCGTCTTGACTCGTTGCCAGAGTACCCACGCATAGCCGATGACGCCCTCGGTGAAGGCCTTGGGGCTAAGTGGTGCGTGACGTGGACCTGTCATCTTCGGTGGCCTGTGGCCGACTAATAGGGCGCGGACCAGATATGGTTCCAGGTATAGACCATTCCGGTTACTTCCAACTTTTCCACGACCCTGCTTAAGTTCTACTCCCACGATATTCCTCCGTCTCGTGCAAACAAAGATTAACCGAGTCAAGAAAAATTCACCAAAGGGACAATGCACCGCATTCGTGCACACTCAGTGGATTACACGAACAATTTCGTACTTGGCATTACCAACATACGTATTTTCTCCCGGTTTTTTTTTGTTCGTATTGATTATAAATTAAGTATTATAATTTGCAAGATTACATATAAGCAAAATTAAATTTTTCCAAGGTTTCATTAAAAAAGTGCGAAGAAACCGCGAATAGACTATACACACTTGTGTCCAATAATTTGAGCATTTGGTCTGTATTCGCGCATTTCGGAGCCAAGCACAATGGTTATGTCTCTTCGCCGTTGCTTTACTGTACGTGACGGGGCGAGGTGAAACGCAGAGCAATGCAACCATAGAAAATCCCACGAGCCTCTTAGATTTTATAGGTGTTCGTATTTAAATGCACCAAACGAGATGTGCATTACAAGACGGGGAATTTTAGATTTTAGAAATCCACGTTAGGTTTTTAAATACTGTCTCACATTTATTTTCTAAGTACGTATAGTTGTTTTTTTTTTTTTTTTTTTTTTTTTTTCGCACTTCCATGAAATTTGTTTTTAATTTACGAAAAAAAAAAACACAGTTTCTGAATAGTAGTTCTTAGATTATCCACACTGAGAAAAGAATTTTCTTGAATGAAACAAAGCTTGTTTAGCGTAACCAAATTAACTGTTTGTATATAGGCAATAAAATATTTTGTTGCTGAAACCAAATTATTTTGTTGATCTTATTTGGTTGCCGGAAACTAAAATTTGGTTGCTGCAATAAAATGTTTGTTTGGCTCTACGTACATTAAACAGTTACGATTAATATGAAAGAAATCAAGCCGACCGAAATTCGAACCTAGATTGTTTCTGCCTGAGCGATACGCTCTAACGACCTCAGCTAAAGCGACTACTGGTTGAAATAAAATGTTTTTAAATGCATACATTCAAATACTAGACAATGTGCAAAAATAAGTATTTCAAATTTTACAATTTTTGTTTGTTTCCTGTTGAATTTGTTTAATTACGATGGTTGTGCCATTATTAAGAATCTATAAATGCACCAACAAACACTGTTACTCTCCTTATTGTCACAAAAAATACAAACGAAATCTCGAGCTGTGTTTTCGAACAAAGGCAATCAATTGAGTGGCCAAACAAGTGTATACAGTTGATTCAACCGAATATTTTGTTGAGACACTGATTTCTTTAGGCCCAAACACGGAGGTTTTGTTTATTAAAGCGTTTGTATTGTTAGATGAACGAAATTAATTTTGTTGCTTTTGAAGTCTTGTTTACTCAACAAAATTTATTTTTGGGCCTATAAAAACTAATATTTTGTTGGCTGGAACAAACTTTTCTCTCTCAGTGCTGTAACAAAGTATTTTGAATGTGACATAGAAGTTTGTTTTGAGACTATGAAAACGCAGGTCAGCTCGGCAGTTCCCGGGCATTTCTAGAGAGTGATTGTCGTATGCCTTCGGAATGTACTTGGGTGTTTTCACCAGTCACAATACTACTTCACGCTCAGTCTAACCCTTCGCCGGCCAAGGAACGCAGTAAGGTAAATACTGTCGAAAAGAACCTAAACACGCCATATATCCCACTAAACAGATTTCTCTCTTCAAATTATTTAATTTGCGCGGTGCAACACTCTCTCAGCATTTAGTCACCCTCTTAAGACTCGCCTCCACCTCTTTTGAGAAATTATTCGTTTTCGTATTATAATTTCGACTTCAGAGTAATTCTTGACAATTTTTGATTAAAGAAAATTTACGTCTTACGAGTTGTTTAGTATTTTTGTGCTTCATTTTCAATATTTGTTATTTGCTAGTAGTAAAAAGTCGAAAACATATCTCTATTTTATTAATAAATTCTCGACTCTTTTCAACCGGCAAATAACACACAGTAAAAATTACATACAAATATATTTAACAACTTTTAAAATGTAAATTTTTATAACCAAACATTTACAGGAATGTTAATTCAATTTAAATTATGGCATAAAAACGAAGAATTTCTGTATAATAGGTGAAGACGAGCCTTAAGGTATGGTTTTCAGTATTTTTCAACTTTTTTCCTTTTGTGATACCAAATAAAAATCCCTCCCCCCCTCTCTTTCTTTCTCTCTCTCTCTCTCTCTCTCTCTCTCTATCACCCTTAATGCATCTTTCTACACATATATTTCTTACTTTCGTATGTACGTAAATCAGAAAGCGTAGGGTCCTGTTTCACGTTGAGGTATTGCACACCCCAGGACTGGCGCAAACATTTAGGGTTTAAACTATGGCGACAGATTAAATTGGTGTATGCCGTCAACTTTACTGAGTTTCAAGCCATGGCTAATTGTTTATTTCGAGTTATGGTACTATACTATACTTATGATACATGTACTATAGGTTGTTCACGGTAAAGTGAGCACTTTTTAAGGCCACGCTTAAAAACTTTCTTTCAACTTATTTGTATACTTTCGCCAATTGTTAATATAAAAATTGCTGTGTGACTAATCAACACATTGTATGTATTTTGTAGCATTCAAAAGTTAATGTCTGAGGCCACAAATAATTGAATTTCTTGGTTATTATGCTTATTTGAGGGTCCTAAAATCGTGCTCACTTTACCAAGAATAGCTAACACCGGGAATGGAAACAATAATAGCGCTTTGAAAGAAGTGCATACTAAAGACAATAATACTGTATTTACAAGTACGATGATCAGGAGCACAGAGCTGTGTTAAGTATTAGGAATCGAATGCCCTCTGGCATATACCTCAGGCGTATCAGCAGTTACACACCTGCGGAGTAATTGGCCTGTAGTTTCCACAAGGTACTGTGCTCCGAATATTGCTTTGACAGTTTGTTGCCAGGCTAGGGGGTCGTAGACATGCGCCCTGGCGTGAACGAGTTCGTTTAATGGGTCTCCCTGAGACCGGACAATCATCCCGGAGAATTGCGCAGGATGTTGGCGAGAAAGTGTCATGAACGTTACGGTGTTGTCGCCATCGGCGAGAAGAAGGCGCACGTGTTGGTATGCCTGGTTCCAAGCAGCAGCGACGCACAGGTTCCCGCCAAGACAGTCGCCAATTACAATCGACCGTAGCGAACCGCACAGCGACTGCATATCAGATTATAGTTCATGTTGTATCAGGGTTGTCGTCTAGGACCGTTTACTTGAAGCTGGGCCACGATCGCCCGTGCCGAACATAAGGGGGAAATGGTGTAGAGTACTCATCCTAGCTGCTCAGAATCTACTCTCCGTGTTCCAACACTGGACATTTTTTTTTCCGTCAATTTCACTTTCAAAAACAGCGTGAACAGAATTTGAGGTAGGAAAACTGTTTACGTACGCAAGTGCTTAGTTTTAATGCAGTTAGATAAGGCTACACAGAATTTAGTCAAAGTGGTGTGGAGAGATTTGGATGACTCTTAACATCGAGGTCTTGAGAGCTCATAAGTGTGAAATGAGGTGAGTATGGAGCAGCGCTGGAATGCAAGGATAGGGGAAACGGGAGATCCCGAGAAAAACCACCGACCAGCGGCATCGTCTGGCTAGATTCCCACATGCGAAGGAGGCGAGTAGTCTGACCATTATACCACCGAGGCCTACGTTAATCAAAGTATTTTATTCACATAAAAGGGCGGGTCAGTTTAATGTTTAGATATACACCTCAAAAAAGTTATAAACCATCTGTAATTCAGTTTCTAAGGTAAGAATTTGCGCTGGGATAGTAGACGTATTACAGACATCAGAATGACAGGCGTGGTATTCTGTACACAAATTATGTATTTTCATCCCATACTTTCTCCTGGGCCGTGAGTAACCCAGTAAGCCCTGTCTTGCAAGGGATCACGGTGGTGTAGTGGTCAGACTATTCGCCTCCCACCACAGCAAACCGGGTTAGATTCCCGGTGGGGTCGCTCCCGGATTTTCGCATGTGGGAATCGTGTCGGACGATGCCGCTGTTCGACGGGTTTTCTCGGGGGTATACCGTTTCCCCGCCCCTTCATTCCAGCGCTGCTCCATACTCACCTCACTTCACCATCATCGGCTCTCAAGACCTCGATGTTANTTGGGGGTATACCGTTTCCCCGCCCCTTCATTCCAGCGCTGCTCCATACTCACCTCACTTCACCATCATCGGTTCTCAAGACCTCGATGTTAAGAGCCGCCCAAATCTCTTCACTCACTCACTCCAGTAGTGCCGGGAAAGGAGCGCCCGGAGGCACACATGGCGAAGCGTTGTGTTAAAAGACGAGATCAATTTTTTCTATCAGTGTTAACGATTTTAGTTTGCGTCATTCGACATGGCGAGTGTATGTGGGTTGAAACATAGGTGACATGAAAGAGCGAGAAATACCTTTTTTTTTCCTTCTGCATATTCATATAGGCAGTTCACGGTTAATTAACCACTTCTGAAATCAAACTTTGAAAAAAATGTTACTGCCCCTACCTGCGTGTGTTTTAACGAGCACACTGACTGGCATGCGCCCAGTAAAGTTGGTAGTGACGGAGGGAAAGTAGTTCCATGTTTTAACGTTGAATTGAAAATGTTCGTAAACATTTGTGAATACTGAAATAATTTATTTTGCGTGCTGTATTTTTAATGCAATTGTGGAAGAATCAGCACATTTGAAAAATATTTACTTTTTTTAAATAATTTTACAATTTCACTTGATCAACGCACGAATAAAGTGTTCAGACAGACCCGTGGTAATGTTAATTTTACACTTGGCGGAAGAGTAAACGACATTCATACAAGTAGATCTAGAGAAGGGCATTCNCCCGTGGTAATGTTAATTTTACACTTGGCGGAAGAGTAAACGACATTCATACAAGTAGATCTAGAGAAGGGCATTCAAAAGTGCTCAGTTTATCGTGAACAGACTTTACAGATAAATATATTGTGTGAGGATGGGGAGTGAAAAACGACTACAATATTGAATGAAGATGGGCGAACTGGGCTGTTAGTTACGAACCAGTTGCCTTCCGACCATTGTACCATCATGTTAGACACATAGGAAAAGTTGAGTTACTGCGAACAAACTAAGCCACCACAAAATGAAGATGTAAATGTATAAATTAGTATTCAAAAGGAATAACTGTACTTGTATAATACATACGAAAACTGCAAGGTTGGAAAACGTTACATGGAATTGTAGTTTAAAACTCACTGGTATGTTCAAATAATCGTATGGACGTTATTTTTGTGAAGTTGCTTAGGGATAAATGTTGCAAGCAAAGGAATGGGTATCCAGCAGTAGTCTAGTTCAAAGATTTCCACCACATGGAGAAATTACTCACAACATCGTACTGAGGTTGCTGAAAATAGGTTGAATCAATTTTGCTCGTCTGGAAGCGGAAAAAAATCTCTACGATGTGCTAAGTCTGACAGATGTGTTCGAAATTTAAGAAACTAGAGCCCCTTAATGACATGTTTTTGCTGCACCAACTACGTCAGTAGACACCTGATTGTATTCTATATCTGGCTCCATATCAAGCCAATACAACTTATTTTATGTCGGGTTTATGGCTGTTATAAATTCATTACAACTAGTTAAATTGGTAAGAAGAGTGACGCCGTACCAAGAGGCAACCAAATTGGTCGAAAATTAAGGAAACCTAAAAACACGGAAGTGGAAATATTCGCAAACCTACATGGTATTACCTCTTATAAGACATCGGTTAACGACGAACACAGTATGTAATTGGGGGAGGTATGTCGTAAAAAGATTCCGGTGTGGTATTATTGTGCTCGTAAACCCAGGCATAAAAGATGGCTGTCTTTAAAACGGGATGATAATGGACATTGGTCCAAAACCAGCTTGCCAGTTATACTGTCCACTTAAAAATTGTATGGCTTATGGCAGTAACAAATCATCTGTTTTACTGATTTTAAAATTTAGGTGTTGAGTTCCAGACAGACTGACTCTGGCAAAGGTGCTTCAGATTCAACCTGCAATCCAGTTCGCGTCTCGGGGCAGGTACAGATATAAGTGCCGTTTTTAGTTGTCAAATTTATACCTAGCCTAAGTAATATTCTATTTGTTAACAGGCTCTCAATCAGCCTTTCGAAGTAAAGCAAGGGCGTTAAGCGGCCTGCGCTAACCTGGAGATGGTGAGAGAGAGGGGGGTGAGAGAAAGGGGGAGAGAGAGAGAGTATGTGTGTGTNCGGCCTGCGCTAACCTGGAGATGGTGAGAGAGAGGGGGGTGAGAGAAAGGGGGAGAGAGAGAGAGTATGTGTGTGTTAGGAGAGAGGGAGAGAGAGAGAGGGGGGATAGGGGTTGTGACTCGTAAGGTGCGTGTACACGGGCAAGTATTCTTGGCAAACAAGTTGTCCAAGTGAGTGACTTGCTGTGGTATGTCCATGTGAACAGATTGGTAGTGCAAGTTGTCATGCTAGCGAGTGATGGCAAGAACTTGCCGAGCAAGATCTTGCCTGGGCATGTCCACTGCAGCGGGAATGATACAACTTGTGTCAAGAGACACACATTAACAGTAATGGCTCGGATGCAGCAAGTGAAACTCGCTGCCGCTGTGGCAATTTCAGTGTGTTTGAAGAAGAAAAAGAAGAAGAAGAAGAAGAAGAAGAAGAAAAAAAAAAAGGAAACAGAGGACATGTTGGGTTAGAGAGTGGATAAGCAGGCGTGAGAGGTTAGGTGCATACACAAATCTTATCAAAGAGATGCAGATTGGAGATGCACAACAGTACAGAAACTTTACGAGGATGTCTGCGGAACAAGTGCAGCTGCCCATTGAATCAATTGGCCCAACTATAGCCAAGAGGGATACATCAATGAGGAAGGCGGTTTAAATTCACGAACGTGTCTTGGTCAATCTTCGATTTTTAACAGCAGGTACGTGGATATGAAAATTACAAGTAACACATTCCATTAATTGTACCCTGCCGCAGTTTATGTTGTAACAAACCATTGTCCATGAATATGATACAGTTGATGCGTACAACAGCCTGCAGTATGTATTTCGTATTCCCCCATATACTATTGGAAGAATAGTCAAAGAAGTGACGAAGGCTATTTTCGACTGCCAGAAAGAAGATTATCTAAAGGCAAGAAAGAACACTGTTTCCATAATATAACCTTTACTGATAATGTCTCAATGTACTTCTTTACAAAGCTTATAGAAATTCATTACTTAATGCTATTCATTTTTCGAGGCCATCTAGAATACCATAATTCATATAATGTGAACTTCCCTGCACTTCACGATATTCGCGAGTGTTTATAGAATGAGAAACACCGGCTGGAGATGTGGCTGTTTGTTGTGACTGTGTATAACTGAATAAAACAGAGGGAAATGGAGTTGTTGATGGCCAAACTGTACTTGTACTGGACCTTGTAAAGTGCTCGTAATCTTCGTCTGTGACATCAACTATAGCTTTCCAAATGGAACGCATAAGTTTCTTCCTTAGTAATTCCGAACTTAAACCCCGAATTTCCATAGCAACATATTCTCCAAATGTGCCATACTCATCAGGCAGCATGTCCATCACTCCTACTGCCTTTTCCAATATGACATCAGCAGAGGAAGGTGCACTTTGCTGTTTCCTTTTACCCGTACGTTGTGCTTTAGAGTTACCACTACTTTCATCTTTGTTTTGTTGTAAGTCCTCTTCACATACTGGTACATCGCTCGCAACCTGGAAAGAAAGTATAAAAATAATCGGTCAGTGTTGTCTATGGAAAGTGATTGATGCGGGTATTAACACATAAGCTGAATGTAACGAACGATAATGTTTTAATATTTACAATGGGAATTTTACTAATGTGCAAGACGTTTTCTCAGTAATAATGAAATGTTTGCATTATCTACAACATAGAGGATCTTATTGTAGACTTTTGTCGTGTGGTAGTGGGCGATACTTGTATTGATACCGAATGTCACATGCCCGTAAAAGTAAACGAAAATTAGTGGATATTGACACATAAATTCCATAATATCATCTCAATACATTGGCAGATTTTGCCTGATAACCACACGCATAAGATTCTTCAATGGTGCACCTACTTCTTACTAAATCTAGGTATAGTTATTACTGTACTACTTAACCAACAGGCAAGAAACAGTTTCACCGTTATGAAAGATGTGAAGCCCTNTTCACATACTGGTACATCGCTCGCAACCTGGAAAGAAAGTATAAAAATAATCGGTCAGTGTTGTCTATGGAAAGTGGTTGATGCGGGTATTAACACATAAGCTGAATGTAACGAACGATAATGTTTTAATATTTCCAATGGTAATTTTACTAATGTGCAAGACGTTTTCCCAGTAACAATGCCATGTTTACATTATCGACGGCATAGAGGATCTTATTATAGACTTTTGTCGTGTGGTAGTGGGCGATACTTGTATTGATACCGAATGTCCCATGTCCATAAAAGAAAACGAAAATTAGTGGATATTGACACATAAATTCCATAATATCATCTCAATACATTGGCAGATTTTGCCTGATAACCACACGCAAAAGATTCTTCAATAGTGCACCTACTTCTTACTAAATATAGGTATAGTTATTACTGTACTACTTAACCAACAGGCAAGAAACAGTTTCACCGTTATGAAAGATGTGAAGCCCTATTTACTTAATAATATACTTTACAACGTTCGCAATCGCATACGCCTCTTTTTTATAGGTCTTAGGTTTGTTTCATTAAAATTATTTAAGCAAGCGATAAGTAATTTATAAGTAATTTTTTTGGCCTACAACTATTTGTGTGTGAGACAGAACAGAACTTAATTGGTTAATGATTTTAACATGTAGAAACATCTTTCATATTTGTGTTACAGTTCTTTGCTACACGCGAAGAATGGTTGGAACATGAGAGGTAATTTGAAGAACGCTGGAACTTACCCCATTGTTTAGAAGCAATGTATGGAAATCATGCAGTAATACAGGCGCCTAATGATAGTGGAAGGTATTACTACAACTATAAAGAACTGCACAGTATTGTTCTTCTAGCAGTTGTGGACGCCGAGTACAGGTTTACGTATGTCGATGTGTATGCAGGAAGGAATAGGAGAATATCAGATGGTGGAGTGTTCGTTAATTGCTCTTTACTTAATGCTTTAGAAGATGTCTCTGTAGAGTTGCCACCTCCTATCCCTCTACTTGGCAGAAGATTTCCTGTGCCCTTCCACTTGGTTGCAGATGATGCATTTTCCATGCAACCGTATATTATGAAGCCGTTTCCCTACAAGGACCAGCCCGCTCAAAACGGTATATTTAATTATAGGTTATCATGTGCACGACGCATTGCTGAAAATGCATTTTTATTAATTTCCAACAAATTCAGGGTTTTACGGAAGCCCATGAACATATCTCCGTCCACTGCTGATGATGTTGTTCTCACCATATGCGTGCTTCACAATTTCTTACTTGCAAATGCTTCACGCTCAACATACCTCTGCTGTGGATCTATGAACACAGAGAGTACAGATGACGTGCGCAATACACAGCCTGGTGACTGGCGTGAGGAAGGTTCAAATACATTTTTTCCATTGCAAAGAGCACGTCAAAATATGGGAACTTCACAGAAGGACGTTAGAGAACTAAAATAATACTTCATGACGCATATGGGTTAAATTACCTGGCAATATCGGCAAATTGCCAACTAATGGTTTCTTGAATAAAAGTGCATACAAATTTAACTTATCAAGTTAGAAACCGTCTCTCGTGCAGCCATACAGGAGAAGACAAATTGCGTTATTTTGAAAGGGAAAAGAAAAGGCCATTTTGATGTGTAGTGTGGAACCCTGAACATCGGGTCTTGAGAGAACTTCCGGTAGCTATGTCCCGTGTCTGAGGCAGAGAAGCGCAGGAGCGATGAAGACTGCACTTTTCGGTGCGTCAAGTGCGCCATAAGCGCAAGGCTCTGAACAGGCGTGCAATGTTCTCGCCATGCAGAGTGTACCTATGGGACTTTGAGGAGCCTCCCTAGTTGCCATACGGCTCTCACTGTAAGCGGCTGTGTTTATTGTAACATTAAAAAACTATGGAATATTTCAATGTAACTTTTAGGACAAAAATGAAAGTCGGTATTTTGACGCCCATTCAAAAATTATATTATTAAAATATATATGAGCTCGTTCAAAAGTGTCGAAGTCAGCCCAAATTGCGATATTTATTAGTTTGTAAAAGAGTGCTTTAAACTATAACGACAAAGCTGTATTGTTTCTAAATAGTTGCTTTATTTAAGCCTTATTGTCACCGCTTAAAATTCTGAGGAAACAGAACACACGTTGTAATGCTTCTTTACGGATGGAGGTGAACTTGAGGCGTTTAAAAATTATTACTAGGTAGGCTTCTCAAGTGGTAAGCCTATAATTTTACTACTGGAAAGTCTGTGGGACGGTTGAATCCAGGGCCCCTCAGTTTTTTGTATGCGTCTGACTCGCATATTTTGAGATGCAGCGCTTTAAAAAAAAAGTTTTAAAATATACTAGAGTGCTCTGAAATTGTGTTTATAATGTGCGTAACGTCTTGAAAGCACTCAACAGGTCTCGTCTGAAGTGTGTGTTCTTTTGTAGATCAACACATTGGACCCACGTTTAATAGTCTCGTGGGAAAGCGTGTATTTCTAACCGTTTGCTACTTAGTTCAAGCGCCAGACAGGCTACCCCCTTAATATAAGACAATTAAAAATATATATATCCAGGGGTCTGGCTTGTCTTGGAGGCAAAGGTTCCAGGCGAACATGTCGCACTTTGAATAAAAGACAATCGTAGCTCGAAAAATTAATATTTCTGCAATTTTTATGTAAGGGGGAGGATAATATTTATCACTTGACATTGGGAGTCTTTCGCAACATTCTATTTACTTTTACTCGATGTAAGGAAGATAAATGAGCGTTGCGTTTCGGATATCATATTTAATAACCAAATATTAACACTTCATATTTACACATATAAGTGCCTTTAAATGGTTGAATTGCGCACTGATACATAATTTTACAGTTTTAATACTGCTAGTCCCTTGCTGACATAGTGCTTTTAAAAAGTTGAAAAAAAGTCCAGTTATTTTTCGCTAATTTACCTTATACAGAATAATCGGAAATTAATCTCCCAAACTGCGGGAGATGATTCCTTATGAAAAATAAAGTCGAAAATGTGTGGGACCCCGTATACCTAAACAGAATATTAAAGGAGATATGATCCTACCGAAACCGGCTTTTGAAAGCGTATTTTTGCCGAATGCCTTGAACAACGCCTGCAAAGCCCGCAGCAAAAAAAAAGGTGACTTATTCTTCCCATTTTAATGTAACATCAAAATTTTAATAGGTAGTGTACATTAGTGTTCTTTGCCAGCTTACACTGCAGAACATATGAGAAGTACCACCCAACAGATATGTGACCACCAATAAAACACACCAAATTTAATTTTTGTAGTACCACCAGGCAGATACTTACTAAAACGTGTCAGTCACCATCTGCAAGAAAACATGCTAAACAGAAAAATACAACACCAAACTACAGACGAACTACGGTAAATGAGAACAGTGGCAGCTCTGATTCTTTCAAAATTTTAATACGATGTAAGAAGCAAAGTTTGAACGTATTATGAAGAGCGGATAGCTTGACATTAAAATAGAACTGGGAATAAAAACTTAAACTTTAAGTTACCAAGGTACTTGAATATGATAAAAATTCTAACTCACAACTCTCAAGTTATAGATATTGCGGGCGAAACTAGCTAGCCAACAGTTATGTCTGAGCATGGAATATATACGTGCATATGTATAAAATAGCATGTCTATTTTGTACATGGTCTTCTTGGCTAAAAATCTGTGAAAACTGAATTAAAAATGAAATAAAATATAATTGTGGTGCAGGATAAAATGTTAATTAACAAGAACTGCACGCTGTTCAAGCTGGTTCAGACTTATCTGAGAATTTAAATGTTGGTCGTCGTAGACAGCCGCTAGCCGAAGTAGTCACATGAAATGTCATTGTAGACATCCCCGCAGCTGTAGTAGTTCCTCTTCTACGTCGAGTTCTTCCCTAAATATTAATCTCACGGGCTTATATGTGTGCAAATACAGTCCTTGTACATTCACTTTATAAAATCGTGGAAGGCGATAACCGTGGTAACACGGCTATCGTCCGAACTCAGGCCTCGTCTTTGCTTGAAAATATTATCAGGTTTTTGTGATTATCGTGTTATCGTGTATCAATAAATTAATTCAAATTCCTAGCTGCGTGATCTCCTCAAATCATTAAAGCCCTAGCAAAGAATCTCATATGGCTTAAACTTCCTAAAAACCATTTAAAACGTTCGCAGAAAAAAGTAAAAATTTTCAACAATCTCGTTTTGAAATAATTAAATTCTCTCATAAGCTAGATAGTATCGCCTCACATAGTTATAACATAAAATATGTGCACGTAACAAAATGTTGACAACTTTCTCTCTCAAGGAGAAATTAAATTCTATACTAGTTCTGATTTTAACAAAATATATTTCTATTAAGTGTAAACAAACGAGACTGACAGTTCAGCTGGCTGATAAAATTCTAACCTACATAAAACAAAGTCAAAAGAAACAAATATTCGTATCGCATTCAATTATGGTTTGTAGGTTAGTTAAATAAATTTACACTCTCAAATTAAATACGTCTGTTATCTCAAACCTAGATCATCAAAATAATTAAAATAATAGTTAGAATTCCATGTGTTACACCACGTTGCAGAGACACGTGCGTAGTGATGGCCGTCCCCGGTCTGTGCGCACTGTTCGGCTTGAGGAAGTGATACGTCAGCACATCAACGACATGCCCTCCACTAGTACACGCTCCATGGCGCGCCAAATAGGCGTGTCCCATTCAACCGCGTGAGACATACTGTGGGTAAATCGCCGCCATCCCTACCGCTGGCAGAGAGTACATGGCATTAAGCGAAAACACGTTATCAAAACCAAATTTTCACAGGCACATAGCTCTTTTAATATTCCGTTTAGGTATATGGTGTATTACATATTTTAGGCTTTATTTTTCATTAGGAATCGCCTCCCACAGTTTGGGCGTTTAGTTTGCGAGCATCCTGAATAATATATTTTAAGTTACGGTAGTCTTGCATTCAGTGCGCGATNGGGGGGGGGGGTGGAGCTCTGGTGGTTTTCTCCGGCAGGTACTCGGTTGCTCGTTGTCTCTCTGCAAACGCCGACGCCAACCGACACGGCTGGCACCACGGCGAGGAGCCGGCCAGCTGCGCCGGGAGATGAAATCGAGTTTGGGATGACGGCCGTCGTCTTCGCACGTCACAACAGGGGATCAGCAAGTCAACTGGCCAGCTATGCCTCTAACCATTTGACTGGCGCGACCCCTCGCGATGCGACGCGACGGCTCGCTCTCGCCCTGCGCGACGCGAACGTGCGCTGAACGCGAGGTGTACGTTGATCTTCGTATTCTGCGCATGTCCCAAAACACTGACTCGAGAACTGTCGAAACTGCTGTTCAAGGCTCGGCTTCGCCCCTTTCGCAGGAATTATTCGTTTTCGCGTCATAATTTCCGATGTATATTAATTACTGACAATGCACCAATATAGAAAATTTGCATTTCACGAGTTGTTTAAAATGTTTGTGCTATCTGCTTGTTGCAAAAAGCCAGGAACATATTTATATTCTATTGATAAGTTCCTGACATCTTGCAAGCTGGAAATAACACACAGTGAAAATGAGATAAAACCTGTTAAACAACCAGTAGATTGTACCCTTAGTCACTCGCGCCTAAAAAAAATACGTAAGTACTCGCGTGGGGTGTACAACACCCCAAATTTGTTTTGAGAAATTAGACACCAAAAACATGCAAAATCAGACTTTTATTATTCAGAATCTTTCAACTTACATATTAATCAACTTTTAAACTCTTTCTTACGTAAATAATTTAACAATAAGTATTAAAAATATATTTATTTGTACGACCTAGTTTTCTTCAACACATCTTTGGCAACTAATAATTAAGTGGTCATTGCACACATGTTCATGGCATTTAGAACACTCAGTCTTCGTTTTTTTTACCTTTGTTCTTGGAAAAATATGGCACCTTTTATACGAAGGCGATCGGCCAGCTCCAGGTGGAGAACCAGAGTTCTCATTCCCAATGCTCCGTTTCAGTCGTTTTNGGCACCTTTTATACGAAGGCGATCGGCCAGCTCCAGGTGGAGAACCAGAGTTCTCATTCCCAATGCTCCGTTTCAGTAGTTATTGCAACGCTCGAGGCAGGTGCGTATTTGAGCTCTTGATGTCTGCTGAGGTTTTACCAAATTGACAGCTATTTGCTTCAAAAATACCCTTCGAGATATGTTATAGTCGACTTTGGCCTTATATATCACATACGAGTTGATACCACTGACATTGAATTCATGAAAAAAATATCACCATTGGCCATCTTTTTGTTCGTCGTCCTACATTGTAATTGGCACACNTGATACCACTGACATTGAATTCATGAAAAAAATATCACCATTGGCCATCTTTTTGTTCGTCGTCCTACATTGTAATTAGCACATATTTGGTCATAAGTGTCAACCCCTCCTTTTGTCTGGTTATAGAAATGAATTATTTCTGGCATTTGTTTGTCTCCCTCAACGTTATTATCGTGGTGCATGGTGAATATCAGCAGTCCAACTTTGGACTTTTTTGGTACATAAGTGCACAATGTTATATCTTTCTTAAATCCGAATAAACTGGAATTCACGTCCCGATTTCTTGCAGGCTGGAAAGACAGTGGTATCTCTGATTTATTTTTTTTCACATTGTACCTACCATAGTAAGATTGTGATCTTCAAGAAGTGATTTAGCAAGTGGAACGCTGGTAAACCAGTTGTCCATTGTGACATTTCTTCCAGTTCCGGAAATGGGTTCAATCATGCGTTTTACTATATTTTGTGTATCAGTGGGCAGATTGAATGGTCCATCAGACTGTTTACCACCGTATACTTCAAATTTGTGCAAATAACTTGTTACAGCGTTGACGAAAGCAAACTGTTTTATACCATTTTTATTTGGCTTGCTGGGTATATATACTACAGCGCAGAATTTTCCTCGAAACCCAGAAAGCTGTTCATCAATTGTGACATTCCCAGACAAGCTATAACATTTTTGAAAACTTGCATTCATGATATCACAAGAATCCCTAACTGCCGCTAGTTTGTCTAATGATTGCCTCGCTTCTCTTGCTGTGCGGTTATGAAATCGCAAACATCTTTGTATGAACAAGAACCTGTTGTAACTCATTGTGTTCGGAAAAAACTCTATTCCAGTGCCATAAGTAGCCCATAAATCTTTGTAATTCAAGTGGGAAGACCGGAGAACTCCAGACATGACAAGCAATCCAAAAAATGCGAGTAGTTCCTCATAAGTAAGGGTTTTACCATATCGTTCTCTCTGATAGTTTTTTTGAATAGATAGTATATATTCGTTGGTGAACTTCAGTATGAGCTCGATGACATATTTAGAAAATACAGCAAGGAACGATTCGCTCACTGTCGTAACATCTCTTCCAGGTCCTCATGGACCTACAGGTCCACTCACGATATTGTGATTTCGAGTTCTAACATTAGCATTTGGCGGTTGCTTGTACCACTTTGTGCGTTTGTCTTTTCCGAGATAAAATAAATTGCCACCTCTTTCATTACTTTGTGATGACCTGGTAAGAGTCTCAAGTGGGGTGTCGTCATCACTGCTCCATTCACTGTCTGATGCATTTTCACTTTGTTCTGATTCGGTATCATGAGCACTCTCTATCACGTCGTTATCTTGCTCGTCTTCAGAAGCACTATAAAAAAAACTCTTCTGCTTCTCCTAATTGCTCTGCAATTTGCTGGTCGGTCAGTACACGAGGCATTGTGAACGTAACCTAAAAAAATAAAATTAAATAATTTACTTAACCTCTAAACAAAAAAACCTACCAAAAAACTATTTACATGTTTATATTATTACGTACTACTAGCTGCTAGCCAATACAGCCACACGGCTTGATAAAGACGTCATATTTATGAGAATATTTATGAGATTTATGAGAATAATATATAAAATAAGCAAATAAATATACACGCGAAATATGTACCATCTTATTTCTTCGCAGTTAGGTAATCAGACGGAAAAGAAATTGTTAATAAAAATAAATAAATATAAAAAACAATTAAAACCTTTACCTGCAATTTATACTACGTAAACACAGGCGTGGGGTGTCGCACACCCCAAACGCACTCTCCAGGCACAACTGCACGCAACCGAGCACAACTCGCGACTGAATTAAGAAGTTCACACGTGTTTAGGAAGCTTGCGGGAGAGCCAGTGCGGCATATTCAAATTTAGAAAAGATACAAACGTTCAAACATGCACTGGGGTGTGTGACACCCCACGCGAGCAATTTAAACATTTTCAATAATACTTCTGAAAGTTGAAAATATAACACGCAAACGAAGAATTTTTGCTAAATAGCTGAAGCCGAGCCTTAATTCGCGTGTCTAAACAACGACGGCACGTTTGTTTACATTAAGTTTTCACCTCAAACCTAATCGTTTACAGGGAAAAAAAAAGTATGTGTTTTTATTATAAAGTCTTTGCGTTACAATTTACTCAAAAGTAGAATTATCAACATTGGAACCTTAAAATTTGTGTCTAACAAATTTCAAAAAGTTATTTGAGCACAGTGTTTGATTTCAGCTAAAGTGTTTTTTTTTTTTAGATTTATTTAAGCCACTAAGAAATTTAAGAAATTTCTTTGAAGTGTGACATTTTGTTCGCCTGCAATTAAGGTTTAACCTCTGACTATTTTGGATTTCTGTTTTATTGTAAAACTTAAAATTAAATTATGATTGAACCATTGGAAGAAACCCCTTTAAATTTCTTTATTTAATTCTAATAACATTAACAATTAATTTCAATTGTAGCCAAACATGATAATTATACAAAAAAATTTAATTTGTATGTCCATACATATAAATTAGAATATAGTTCATAATTCATTTTTATAAATTATATTTAATTGTTTTTGATACATTTATCAATGCACTATTTAATGTAATAAAATAGAATTATGAAATATCGAAATAATATCGAAAATCATTTTTGGCACTTGAACACTCTTAAGGGCCTCAAATTGAGGGAATTCGTAGAGCAGAGTAGGACAATGAAGTGATTAGTTGTTCAGCTAGTGGTGCAGCATGTGTGCCAATGCGACACTAAAAAGCAGTATTTTATAGAAGTTCGGGGAGCCAGTGAGAGATAGTGGAATTGNTCTGACTATTTTGGATTTCTGTTTTATTGTAAAACTTAAAATTAAATTATGATTGAACCATTGGAAGAAACCCCTTGAAATTTCTTTATTTAATTCTAATAACATTAACAATTAATTTCAATTGTAGCCAAACATGATAATTATACAAAAAAATTTAATTTGTATGTCCATACATATAAATTAGAATATAGTTCATAATTCATTTTTATAAATTATATATATATTTTTTTTTATACATTTATCAATGCACTATTTAATGTAATAAAATAGAATTATGAAATATCGAAATAATATCGAAAATCATTTTTGGCACTTGAACACTCTTAAGGGCCTCAAATTGAGGGAATTCGTAGAGCAGAGTAGGACAATGAAGTGATTAGTTGTTCAGCTAGTGGTGCTGCATGTGTGCCAATGCGACACTAAAAAGCAGTATTTTATAGAAGTTCGGGGAGCCAGTGAGAGATAGTGGAATTGTACAACACAACCCCGCCGTTAGTGTGCACAGACAGAGTGAGCATACCGCCTTGAAGAACACGGCAAACCTACAAACAGGATTCCGCATTTTACCGCGGAATAATCTTGGCATATCAAGATTGTGGATTGCCCTACCACGAAATTATTTCTCGCATTGGGAGAAATGCAACTACAGTGAAACGGATATGGGGTCAGTGGGGCGCGAATCACAGCCCGTTATTTCGGGAAGCCGGTGCGCTTTCCATTACACCACTGTGAAAACGTAGATGTGTAAGTGATTATTAGCGTACTTAAGAGAGTCGCTACGAAATATATAAAAGAAGTATTAATTTATGTTACCAGAAAAATTTTTAATTGAAGTAACCATACAAGTTTTCCCTGAAATATTTATTATTATTAGCCTGAACCCTCCAGCCATTCTAAGAGCAACTTGACAAATTAGTTATTCCTGGAACTCGTTATAGTAATTATATTTTGTAACAGAGTGCTCAGTTATTTTTGTGACCTACAAAGCAGTAGAATTTCTTTAGTGACCGTATAAATGCTTTGAAGTCAATACCTTTCCAAGACTTTTAATAATTCCCTTGACATAAAAACTACGCGGGTAAAGACAAAGGTGTATATTGAGATTTGAACAAAAAGAATCCTTTAAAAATAGTTTCTTACAATTTTTTTAATTTAATTACATTTCTTTATTCCACGATCTTTCCATTTCTAACAATATAATAATTGCACTTTACAGATTTTCTACCTTAAAATTAATTTTTATTGCTAAGTATTGTGGCTGTCATAACGAATTGTTACGAATTACCNAAGACTTTTAATAATTCCCTTGACATAAAAACTACGCGGGTAAAGACAAAGGTGTATATTGAGATTTGAACAAAAATAATCCATTAAAAATAGTTTCTTACAATTTTTTTTATTTAATTACATTTCTTTATTCCACGATCTTTCCATTTCTAACAATATAATAATTTCACTATACAGATTTTCTACCTTAAAATTAATTTTTATTGCTAAGTATTGTGGCTGTCATAACGAATTGTTACGAATTACCTTTCAAGTAAATTCATACTTGAAAGGGGCTGTGGGCGTAGCTAAATAATGAGTCATGATTAGGTAGAACACAGCAGTATAAGATGGGGTTTATTGAACATAAGGATTATACAATAACTATTTACGGGAGTATTTTTCGAGGGAGCTTAAATGGAATACCAAGATGCTAATTAAATATAATAAGTTTTATTAACGCACGCCACTACTATTACAATATAATTGGAAACTCCGCACCTTGTTCATGTTGCCGGAGGCTGATTCTAGGAGGCGGTTAACGACAACTGGACACACCATCTCCACGTATTATTGGTCTGCTACCCCGATGACAAAACACGCCGCTCCCAGTGTTACACTGACCTATATCGGGCGCGTTGTTTCATATTTTGAGCCCCGTTTACTGGGTGGTGGAGGGGGAGGGGTTTCTGCAACTGCCTTTCGCAAGGTATTACTGCAATTACGCTCGTGCCCTGGTTCAATGTTTGAAGGTATTATCAGGCAGGCCGTTCAGCAAAGGCCTGATCAATTCATAACAGAATGTAAGTCCAACAAGCTCTACAACATGATGTCTCGTTTTGTTTCTTCCACCCGTCCTCCAGTTGAGTTGTTGAGACAATGCTGAGGAGATGTGCATGTCGTAAGGTATAATTTTCCCATCTATGTTTGGGATTTTACACTACCATGAAAGTGAATTTTACTCCACAATATAGTGATTTGGTGATTCTACCTTACACATTTCCCAAACAAGTGTGCGAATATTACCTTACAATTTTCAGGTAATTTTCTTAATATTATTTACGGTGAAGTTAAGAATGGAAAACAAGTAATTACTATTTCATATATATATATATATATATATATATATATCCAACATAGACGCAAATATTATCAAGATTAAGATTCAGAATAATCTAAGAAATGCATTATAACAATTGAAAATANATCCAACATAGACGCAAATATTATCAAGATTAAGATTCAGAATAATCTAAGAAATGCATTATAACAATTGAAAATAAATTGACTAGTTTAAGGCCGAAAACGTGGCTTGGTATACGACGACGTCCTTGAAGGTCCTGCTTTATTTTTACTTCCTGTTTTCGGCGTATCCTTCCGCTACATATATCTGTCGCTGTATAACAGCCAGTAACACAAACATGTTTCTATTTTAATGTTATTTTAGGAATTGTATTAAAAAAGTAACAAATTATTGCAATGAATTTAAACCATACACATTGTTAAAGAATGTTAACACAAAAAACTATAACATACAATTCGCTCTTAAAATCAATCACTGTACACTCATGAGCAGTTGAATTAGAGACACATTTAATGTTGGCGAAATGACACTGTGGTCGCCCCGTCGAATGGAATAGTGCCCAGCCACGCATGACTGGGTTGTCGTCAGACCTTATAGATACTGACCGTTTGAGTTACAGTCGATCACAGTGTGGGGAAGAAACTAGATATAAACCCATTTTATCGTGGCAAGATCGTTAGGGCCCGATGCGTCGGACTCTATATATATGAAGACGTGCAGGCACAATAATTTCGACGGGTCACCATGCCAAGAGTGTACCATGAGTTCATGGATTCTGGTAAAACCACTGCCGCCATGAACAACTGACATTGCGTACAACGTACCAATGACAGGGGTCGCTGTATGCTAGCTTGGTTGGTCACAGTGGATAGACAGACCACAGTGCAGCAGATCACTCGCCAATTTGATGCTAGACCACAATGACCTGTGAGCAGCTATACCATCCAGAATAATCTCTTCTCTATGGAGTACAGAAACCGCTGCCCCGCTAGGATACCCCTGCTCACCGCACATGACAAGGCCCAACGATTAAAGAGGACGTGGGAAAACCGTCATTGGACTTTGGACGCACGTAAAAAAGTTTCCTGGATGGATGAGTCGAGGTAGACGTTTTTACATGCCTATGGCAGTGTATGATTGCGTCGCCAAGCTCATGAAGCGTTGGATCCCTCGTGTCAGCGGAGTACAGTTCAGGCCGGTTGTGGTAATATCCTCGTATGGGGTCTGTTTACGTCGGATGAAATGGATCCACTTGTACCCTTGCCACAGTTCCTTACCGGCGAACGATATAGGGATCCACTAGTTGATCGTGCGCATCCATTTCTGCACCTACAACACCCTGAAGGTGACCAGTACCTACGGCAAGACAATGCACTATTTCACAGCTCCCGAATTGTGACCTAGTGGTTGGGTGAACACTCCACGGACTTGAGGTTGCTTGCCTGGCCCCTGAGGTAACTCGATCTCAATCCTACCAAACACATCTGGGATGTTGTTGAGAGGGATGTGTACGCCATGGATCCTGCTCCAACCGATATTCGTGCGTTGTGGGAGGCCATGCAGCTGTCGTGGATCAGTATGTATGGCTCCCGACTGCTTCCGTTGCCTTGTAAAGTCCATATCGTAATATCATACCACCTCTTGTATATTTTAATGCGGAACCAAATGAATAGAATTTCAACTTTATCGTTACGATTTCTGAGGTTTCACTGAAATGTTTACATCAAANAATGCGGAACCAAATGAATAGAATTTCAACTTTATCGTTACGATTTCTGAGGTTTCACTGAAATGTTTACATCAAAGCACGTCCTTTCGAATTGCATAACAAATAATCTAAACAATGCGTCTCAATGAGATCATGGAAAAATACGACGTTCTCAGTAACAATACAAGACATAAAACTTGAATAAAATTAGTTTTTGGATAAATTTTTCTTCCGCTAAATTCTACGAATAACTCTTTTCGGGGATTGTAACAAATNAAATAAAATTAGTTTTTGGATAAATTTTTCTTCCGCTAAATTCTACGAATAACTCTTTTCGGGGATTGTAACAAATTCATGTATTATTACAGGTGTATTGATTTGAAACGACTACCTAACACCGATAACTTTGCAGATACAGGAAGATTAGCATGGTAACATATAATTATGTTTCTAGTTTATCGTTATAGATTCGGTATAGCTTGTATTCTTGTACTTAAGCCACAGTTGACATCAAAACATTTTCAGTGAATCTACGTTCACTGAGAGCTGCGAATAAGCCATGTCTGTTATGAAAGTCAAATGCGCTTTGTAGATTTTCCTACTAAAATTGCATGTATTTTGAGAAATTAAAGAAGTTCATGTTCAGGATCATGAAAATGTCCGCAACAAACCGCGGTTAACCAGTGAAATTTGTACGTTCTTTTGCATTATAAGTTATTTCGTTCGGCACGTTCTGTGTGAACGTAATCCATAAACGTGGCATGACAAAACGATTTAAAAAAACATGATTACAAGCTGTGAAAATAAAATAAAATAAAAGAAGCACTTTTTACTTAAAAAATATTAGGCAGGAAAAGGAATGAACACAATACCTCCTGACAACGGGACGAAAGGAAGTGAGCTAAATGTTGTCATGAAACTCTATCTACCCAACTCGAGGTAGACTTTTTGTTTACCAAACTAATGAAGATTTTTGTGAATGAATGGAGGCGTCCATTAATAAATAAAGACTTGGAACAATAAGACGAGGTAGAAGAGGGACGAAGAGAGGCTCTCGCAGCAGTAGCAGCGTTATTGCCGTGAATTAGTTGACACAAGAACTGAATTGCTTGGTTTAAGTTTTTTAAGGAGCATTAATGGGTCGTGTGGAGTCGTGTGGGAGGAGGACGGTCTCACAGCTCCGTCATGCGGCGAGCGACGAAGACAAGAGAAGCAGATGACCAGGGGTGAGCAAACGGACGGATCCAGCTTGACTCTGTTCGCCATGCCGGAGGACGTTTCGGGAAAATGGAATTATGTTTCGAAAACCACGCTACAAAATACACTGTCACAAATTGTTCTGCACATTTACGTTCGTAATCCAGCAGGTTATCTTAAAATCTAATTTAATATCAGTAAATTAGGCTTGTAATAGCACACACTTTAACTGGTACGTGGTCACCTACAACACTTTGGTGACCGATCTTTGAGAAAAGCCATTCCCAATAAACGATGTATTTTGACATACATGCTATGTTGCTTACATATTAATTCACTCTGCATCCATCCGTGCTATACTTAGAAGTCGTGTATATACATTGCTGCCTGCTGGTGATTAAAATTGCAACACCAAGAAGTATGCATCTTAAGTACCCCGTATTAGGGACATGCATAGAGAAGGGTAGGACCATGGCGTGATTAATTGTTCAGCCAAGTGGTGCAGCACGTGCGCCAATGGCGACGCCGATAGCCGGTATATAAGGGGTGGTCGGGNATTAATTGTTCAGCCAAGTGGTGCAGCACGTGCGCCAATGGCGACGCCGATAGCCGGTATATAAGGGGTGGTCGGGAAGCTGGCGAAAGGTAGAGGCGTTGTATTTCCCCGCCGTTCGTGTACACAGACGGAGTGAGTATGGCGCGTCTAAAAATGTAATATGCAATCAAGTTTCCGCCTTTGAACACGGGAGAATCGTGGCCTATCGAAATTGTGAATTATCCTACCATGAAATTGGTACGAAATGCATCCACAGTGAAGCAGGTATGGGATCATTGGGTTGAGGTGGGACGGACTGAGCGACGTGCAGGAAGACAATGGCTTCGTCGCACCCAACGAGCGTGAGGAGAGATATCTGGTACGCATGGCGATTACGGACCTACAGTCACATCAAACACCTTCTCTCAGGAGTTCAGGCATGCGGCACATCAATCTCTGTCCACACGCACGGCTGTCACTGACTGCTCATCGCAGGCGCCTGCGGCTGCAATGGTGTATGAAACATCGGGCCTGGAGGCACGAATAACATGACTTCGTCTTCTCTGACGAATTCTACTCCTGATTGCAGCACCACGATGGTTGCAGTGTCTGGCGGTCACATGATCCATGCCTGGCCCAATCCTGCGTTATGCGCCGTCATACCGGCCCAGCACCTTGAGTAATAGTGTGGGATGCAATCGGGTTCCATTCTTACTCGCACCTAGTCCACATCGCTGGTACGCTGACCAGCAACCGTTACATCGTGGAAGTGTTGGAGCCTGTTGTGTCCTATCTTCAGGGCCAGCCTGAGTCCCTGTACCAACCGGACAATGTGTGACTGCATGTGATACATATCGTCCGACAATTCCTAGATGCCTACCATGCCAAACTGTTTCCTTGGCCTGTGCGTTCACTAGATCTCTCGCCGATCGAAAACGCGTGGTCCATGGTCGGACGACGGCTGGCCTGCCACAGGACACCCGCAGCCACAACGGAAAACTTTGGGCACGATCGAAGCAGTATGATAAAGATACCCAATACCACATTCAAAGTCTCTTCCAGTCAATGCCGCGTTGTGCAGGAGTGGTTATTGCCGATCGAGGCGGGACCTTACAGTACCAATTTCCCCATGTACTGTATGTCACACTGAGGTGCAAGAATAATGACGACGTCTGTGTATGATGAGTATTATGTCCAATTAATATGGTTGTTGTACCTCATATCCTTCTTGGTGTTGCAATTTTAATCGCCAGCAGTAAATTTCTCACAATTATTTCTTATTACTATACATTTGTTAACCTCATTTTAAATATTGTCGATAAATGTAAATTTTATAAATAATTATTTGACTGTTGTGTGTTAAATTCGTTGAGAACATCAATTTCTTTTCCTTTAAANTATGTAAATTTTATAAATAATTATTTGACTGTTGTGTGTTAAATTCGTTGAGAACATCAATTTCTTTTCCTTTAAAGTTCTAACGTACGTTATAGATATATGTAAAATCACGATCTATTCCCGGCGTTTGCAATTACAAAATGTTCTGCTGTTTGAAGGGATCTCGAATCACTACGTTTGAAAAGCTACAGTAGATATGGTTCCAGAGGGATGTTCGTTAGGGTGTACACAAGGCCGGTCAACAACCACCTATCTCGCTATAAATGAACAAGTAAATATGTATGAACTTAGCTTAGGTGATGTAAGGCTACGGGATAACTAATCACCAAATGTCTCCATTCCAGCAGTGTACATCCACTTACAATTCACACAATTTACCTAACTTAACACGTCCCTCTCACTAGAAATCATCTCGTTAATTTCGCATGGGCTGTCTACCAGGGGGTTGATGTATCCGAGGACTATAAACATCCGGAACGGGAAGTGCGGCATAGGCAAGCGTATCACAAGCTTAATCGCCTCTATGCACTAAGTACTGAACGGACGTGCAGTTTTTTCCGTTGGAAACTCGCCTCTACGCAATTTTCATCAATTACCTTAGCATTTTGCTATGTAAAATTAAAGGCAAATGTGAGATTCACGTTCTTGCGTTACTTTGCGGATTATGTACCGGAATTTTCATGTCTAAACATTATTGTGAAAACGTCCGTTTCAGCTACTTTCAATTTATAATACGTACAAGTTTGAAACAGAAACATATAATGGAAACTGCAACTTTTAGAATAACTTCAGTGTCATTTCCATATTATATAATTTTTATAACACTCTATGTATATTTTAATTCATCTCCACAGCTTGATTTATGACATCTTGCTTGATATTCTTTGATTTGAATATAGCTTTATTCTGAAAATGTTACAGCAGCAGTTACTGTAAAATTAGAAACAAAAGTATTTTTATTTTCCGAACCTTTAACTATAAGTGGAAAGTTTAAGTAAGTGGATAATCAAATGAGCTCATGTTGGTTTCTCTTTTCGCTGTTAGCATTAAGATAAGAATTGGCGTGGTATTTATGTTTTCATTAATATTTACATAGCCACTTGAGCAACAGTTTTAACATTTGGTTAAAACGATATACGANTGGTATTTATGTTTTCATTAATATTTACATAGCCACTTGAGCAACAGTTTTAACATTTGGTTAAAACGATATACGATAGGCTTAAAGAGAAACTGAGCTGGATTTTAAAAGTGCTTAAATCAGTGAAACGGCTAGAAAAAAAATTATGCTAACTCTGTTATGGAAAGGGAGTTTTATTAAAATTAAAAAAGACCAAATTATTNAACGGCTAGAAAAAAAATTATGCTAACTCTGTTATGGAAAGGGAGTTTTATTAAAATTAAAAAAGACCAAATTATTGTACAAAAAGACGATGAACGTCAGTCGTGTTTGTTGTTCATCAGTACAGAATTAATACACCTCTGTAAATAGCAGTAGCAACTTACGAAACAAAACGCGCATGAGCAACTGCAGAATCTGCGACAAAAATACAAAGTTTTCTAGCTTTCAGTATTGGGTAGGCCCTAAACTGCGTGCCAGACATCTTTCAGGCAGTCACATTAAACCACGAGGAAAAAAACTCATGGTGGAGGATGGGGTTTATCGAGAGGATCACAGCCTGATACAACAATTAAAGAATACCAGAAAACATTCACTGTGGNGGTGGAGGATGGGGTTTATCGAGAGGATCACAGCCTGATACAACAATTAAAGAATACCAGAAAACATTCACTGTGGTGACTTATCTTCACTCATCCCCGTTGAGATCTGTGATGCCATCCACTTCTTCTGCAGACAATTGTACTGCCATCGTCACTGCTNTCTTCACTCATCCCCGTTGAGATCTGTGATGCCATCCACTTCTTCTGCAGACAATTGTACTGCCATCGTCACTGCTTTCACTGTCGACGTCATCGCCTACGTTTACAATTATTTAATATATCTACATGTGGAAACATCCGGTCCTGTCGTAATTGTCTTCCTCTTTTTTTCTTTGCGATCTCGCTCAGTAGCCTCCAGTTATCTCCTTCCATAAATTGTAAGAAAAAAAAACTTCCTCGAGACAGTTTACACCAACCAGATTGTAACTTAACACTTGTAGCTGGATGCAACCTTCCATTTCACTTTTGCTTAGTTTTTTTCCATTGTTTTCAGGTGAGGCTGATGCCAGGGCAGTCGAAGAGCTTAGCGACCGTGCTTGCTCAGTAATTGTGTACATTGCAGTAACCTTTGCACAGCACGGCGACCACAAGTGCAAGTAGCGGCCTTACAGTGGCCGGTGGCACAACTACCAGCATATTCACAGTATCTTCACACTTTTTGAATCGAAACTTCGAAAATTCACCCCATGTATATGTTCGGTTGTTCCCTTAATGTATCGTGTATAACCCGCTTTTTATACCTTTTTTTACATAAAAGTGTCTTATTTGTGGTTAAAGTGAACTGCGGCATATATTACATAGAAATTATAATATTTCATTTACAATTAATACGAATAAAACAGAGATAAACTTCATGTTCTGGTAATGCCTATCAAGAAACAGATCTCATGCAAAATATTATTAAACTGGGTCTCCACAAATGCAGTGCGCTGTCCTTTTTATGTATTTTTCCAGACCCTGTCAAGCTTAGTTTGCATGAAGCGGGGAANTCCACAAATGCAGTGCGCTGTCCTTTTTATGTATTTTTCCAGACCCTGTCAAGCTTAGTTTGCATGAAGCGGGGAATATCTTGAAAATATAACTTTAGCAGTGCTTCAGAAATGTTGTAAATAACCATAATGGACTATAGCGTGGCTGAGACACCAGAAGGCGCTAAGCTAGCACTCGCTCTTTAAAGTAATGTAGACTTTGAAAGCATTGCAACCCGATAGCTAACACAGGACTGTTCGAGGTTACCTTGCTTACAGCAAACAATTTGATTGATAGGTCGAAGAGATTTCGTGTCGTAGAAACATGCATTAGCAAAAAGTAAGAGTTAAACTATTTTTCAAGTGGAAATTATTTTTACTTCACGTGGTTTTACGTAAACATTACCAGTCTTACCTATATTTAATTTATACCGGTTACTGTACATCTAGGTATTCATTGAACAGGCTAAATGCTCAATAGAAAGATGCGGTCGTCTGTGTAACTGTTTTATCATTCAAGGGAAACTTTTCATCGAGGTCTTAGAAAACATTTTATATTAATATTTGTGATAACACCTGAGTATTAAATTTGATTGTTTGATATGAAGTTGTCGTTATCTAGGCCTAAAAAGACGTCTTTATTTTTTCGATAGTTATCTAAAATTCCATCCACTATTTATGGCACTGCTAGTGTGAATGTTAACGTAATGCCAGACGGAATTTGTCAACAAGAAACTCAGACGTTAAAATTTCGAGATTTTGATGCCGAGACTACTACAGAAGTACTGTCATATAGTTTTAAATTTATAAAAGTGACAACGTGTAAATATTTGAAACCTAATTATATCAAATGTAATACTACACAGCTANTAGTTTTAAATTTATAAAAGTGACAACGTGTAAATATTTGAAACCTAATTATATCAAATGTAATACTACACAGCTAAAATAAATTTATATACTTAAAATTAAGGTTATTGATGAGTCTACCTTTCCATTAGCTAATTTAATTCCCCCTTTGGCAGTGGCAACAGCGATGCAACATGACTCCCTTCTGCTTTAATCTGAGCACACCTGCCGATCCAACCGACAGTGGCTAGCACGTTATGCCTGGTGGTGATAATGTAGCGGTAAATTATTCCGTTTGTTACCAGTAAGTAACCCCATTAATGTCATTAGTAACATGACCTATGGCGATGCAATTATACACTGAAGAGCCAAAAACACTGGTACACCTGCCTAATATCGTGTAGGGCCCCCGCGAGCACGCACAAATGCCGCAAGACGACGTGGCATAGACTCGACTAATGTCTGAAGGTATGCAGGAGGCAATTCACATAATTAATCCTGCAGGGCAGTCCACAAATCCATACGAGTGCGAGGCGGTGGAGATCACTTCTGAACAGCACGTTGTAAGGCATCCCAGATATGCTCAACAATGTTCATGTCTGGTGATTTAGGTGGCCAATGGAAGTGTCTAAAGTCAGAACAGTGTTCCTGGAGCCACTCGGTAGCAACTCTTGACGTTTGGGGTGTCGCATTGTCCTGCTGTAATTGTCCACGTCCGTAGGAACGCACAATGGACATGAATGGGTGCAGGTGATCGGACAGGATGCTTACGTATCTATCACCTGTCAGAGTCGTATCTAGACGTATCAGGGGTCCCATTTCACGCCAACTGCACACGCTCCATACCACGACAGAGCCTCCACCAGCTTGAACAGTCCCCTGTTGACATGTAGGGTCCATGGATTCATGAGGATTGTCTCCATACCCGTACACGTCCATCCACCCGATACAATTGGAAACGAGACTCGTCAAACCAGGCAACTTGTTTCCAGTCATCAACAGTCCAATGGCGGTGTTGGCGGGCCCAGGCGAGGCGTAAAGCTTTGTGTCGTGCAGTCAACAACAGTACATGAGTGGAACTTCGGCTCCGAAAGCCCATAAAATGACGGTCCGTTGAATAGTTCGCACGCTGGCACTTGTTGATGCCCCAGCATTGAAATCTGCGCCAATTTTAGAAAGGGTTGCATGTCTGTCACGTTTAATGATTCTTGTCAGTCGTCGTTTGTCCCGTCCGTCCACGATCTTTTTCCGGCCGCAGCGATGTCGAAGATTTAATGTCTTACCGGATTCCCGATATTCACGGTACACTCGTGAAATGGTCGGACGCGAAAATCCAAATTTTATCGCTACCTCGGAGATGCTATGAGTGCTTTCAACCTGAAACTACAAGGCAGAAAACAAAATATCTCCCAGCTTTATAGGCACATTGAGGGCCTCCGCAAAAAACTTGATGTAATGCAAATTGCACTGAAGGCAAATAATACGGTACACTGCCCATCTTGTCAGCAGTTGAAAGAAGAAAAAATTGACAAATTTTAGTACGTTTCATGAAATAATAATTAATGGATATCAAGAGTTCCAGGACAGATTCCAGGATTTTGACTCCCTAAAACCAAAACTTGCACTGTTCAACAACCCCATGGATATTGAAGTGAGTGAGGTGTCCTGCGACCTTCAAATGGAAATTTGTGATCTTTAGGCAGACCCTTCTACCAGACTAAAAAGTGTGATGTCCCTGAAAATCTCTGGAAACTGATTTCTAAAGAAAGTTTTCCTAAACTGCTTAAATTCTCTCTGCAAATGATAGCGCTGTTTGGCATTACATATGTGTGCGAAAGTGCTTTTTCTGCTCTCAAACAAATTAAATCAAAAACGAGAAATCGAATTGAAAGTTCTTCACTGCAATCGATCCTGAGACTTTGCCTTACTGAACTTACAGTGGACATTGATAAACTTGTATCAGGAAAGCATTGCCAATCATCACATTGATTTCTCAACTGTAAAATGAAGTGGTATATTAAACTAGTATATTAAACTTCTTTTAATATAAATTTTAATAAACGTTTTTCAATAAAATATGTCATTCGTTTCTTTCTGGAATGTCTCTGGCCCTCACATTCCTATCCTAAAGTTTGATTGGCCCTCGGGTAACTAAAGGTTGGACCACCCTTTTATAGGCACTCCATTGCAAGAATCTTTTAAACAACTTACAGTCGTATTATATTTTCTATTGCATTTTTCATGAAAAATTAATTGCCTTTTAAGGTTTGTGAGTGAGTGAGAGGTTTGGGCGGCTCTTAACATCGCGGTATTGAGAGCCGATGAGGGTGAAGTGAAGTGAGTATGGAGCAGTGCCAGAATGAAAGGGTGGGAGAAACGGGAGATCCCCTAGAAAACCCGCCGACCAGCGGCATAGACCGGCACGATTCCCACTTGCGAAAATCCGGAGTGAACGAGCCGGGGATTGAAACTGGTTTGTCACAAGGTTTGTAACACGCATTCAGGGACATGTGCATTATTTGGCGCGTGCGCACTTGTGTTTGTGGTCCAGCACGGTGCAGATTGAGACATGACAGTCTCATGCCCAGCGTTTTCCATCCCTCTGATGACTGTGCAAGAATGTTCCTGCCCGTCGTCACCGCTAAAAATGTTACGTGGAGCACGTAACATTATGCTGCCGTAGTAACGTACTTCTCGATGATCTAACGTCGTTGAAAACTACTCATCAGCTGGGTGGTCTGCTGTACCGATCACCCAGTTTGGCCTCGCGGCGTCGATGGAGGGGCATGCACCAGTATAGCGAGTGGGCGTGCGGCAGTCAGGAACGTCCTTAAAACTCGTTCTAAAATTCCCGGATACGTAAGAGAACGGTCACGGAACACGTAAACGGAACGAGCGGACGAGCCGATATGAGTTTGAGCTATTTTACAATACAATAAAACTTAAAGTTCTGCAACTTACGAAATCAAAAATATTAAGCTGGTGCAAATTACTAATACAATTTTTTAATGTAAATATAGCATTTTCTATATTTTTACAGTTTTGAGCACTATGTCATTACTACTGAAAAACCACGTGCACATGTTTATTAAAACAAAAGTTATAATAGCCACGGTAAATCCATGCACTTGTTGCCGTGTGTAATAGCTTAAAAACACGAGACGGAAGTTTTGTTCACNATGTATGATAGATTGCAAATCCACAGGACACAACAAACAAAGTGGAACAGTTACTGTTTTATTTGCACAAATGTGCTGCCAGTCCCTCACTTTTCATGGATGGGTGTTGATATTGGACCCCATATTTTTGTGCTTTGTACTTCATTGTTTAATAATGCAGTATCCAGAAACTCAAGATATTTATCGTTAATTCTGGCTGTGTTACTAGCAAAAAACATCTGCTTCAACTACACTTTCAAGGGCGGTTTTCACCCTTTCGGAATATTCTTAGGCTGTATGTAGTGTATATATTTTCGACCTATTTTTTGATGAGGAATCACCTCACGAAGTTTGTCGGTACAGTTCATATATATATCCTGTATATTATACCCAGCCTGAGTTGGGATATTGCAGTATTTTAAGTAGACGTAGCGCATTACGTAAGAACAAGTAAGCTGAGAACGAGCGAGACTCGCGCTAAAATACTGAAGTTAGTTAAATAGTAATCATGTTTGGCAAGGTACGTAAGCTAGCTGGGTGACCAGTTTTTAATTAAATTCCTAACACAGGCCGTTGGGTCTCGACAGACACTCCCTTGACTATGAAGGGGAATTTTATTGTTTATGTAATTTTTAATATTCTCAGTATTAATATTCTGTAAAATTGCCAGTATTATGAATACTGGTTGTGACTTGCTGAAAGATAGTTAATGTTCTATTGTGAAATATTTTGGAAAAATTTTAATTTATTATTATTATTCTTATGTATTGAAGTCTTTAGAGACAACTGCAATTTCTGAAGTTTTGAATTGAAAATAAAAAAATTATACAACAAAAAGGAAAAAAAAAGCTAATACCGCTTTTGACAATTTTCTTCCCTTTCGTTTTTCATGGCCTGTATACTGAACAGGTGAACTTTTGCGTAGGTTCTGCTATTTTAATGTTTTACACGTAAATTTTACCAAATCGTATTAAAGGTTGGGAGTTTGTATTGCTTCTCTTATAAATTTCATTTTGGCGCGATCAAAACCTTAATTACATGGTGCACAAAAACTTATCAGTATCTACATATATCCCAGAACCGAAGACGTATGTACTGTAGGTAAAGGCTGCTTACGGTTAATTGAGCATTTAAGAAATCAACCTTTGAAAAATGTCCCTGCCCTACCTGCATATATTTTAACGGGTAAACTGACTCCCATGCAACCAGTAAAGTTGGTGACAAGGAAGGGAAAATNACCCTACCTGCATATATTTTAACGGGTAAACTGACTCCCATGCAACCAGTAAAGTTGGTGACAAGGAAGGGAAAATAGTTCCAAGTTATAACGTGGAATTAAAAGTGCTAGGTAAATATTTGTGAATACCGAAACCTCCATGCGCGGTCTGGCTCTTGGAGGGGGAGGGGGGAGAAGGTGACCTACGTCGACCCTCTTCTCTCCACAGGCAGACCCGCTCGCTGACACGTCGCTTACCCGGGGGTGGGAAGAATGGTTGACAGCGTTGGCCTGGCTCACGTCACAGCCCCTCCTCCTCCACCCAGCTGGAGAAGCCGATGAGCTTAGAGGATGTGCAAGAATATTCTGGGCACTAGGACCCTCGGCGCAACGCGGCATTTAGGGAAATTTCTGGGCGATGGCCTATGACCTTATAAATACAAGCCACAGCTGGACTGTCCAGTCTTTCTGTGGGCGTCAGTTGGCTGAGTGTGGTATCCAAGAGAAGACGAGTGCGGAAAGAGACATTGGAGAAGAGGACGGACGATGACGGGAGATTACGAGGCGACGGCGGACGAGGTGTTCGTGGTGCGAATGGACTAAAGGGCGTTATATCCGACGAGTGAAGGCTACTGAGCGTGAGGGCGCTCGGAGAACGTAGAACATTGTGGACTGGGGGGACCTGGAATAAGCTGAGGTGGGACTGAATAACATGTAATACGGACTCTATTGTAAATATTGGACCTGTCAATATGGACATATAATTTATAAAATAATTGAGTAGGTTTTCTTGATTCACTCTCTATTGTGACTGATTTTTAATTATTTAATTACGTTAATTTCTTTGAGGTAATTGTAAATTGTATTTATTGAAGTCGTTAATTGTAAACAGCAAGCGATACCAATTTATTGTGAGATGTTGTGCCGAGAGAACTTTGGTTGTAGTTATTAAAAATAAAATTAGGAAATTACAATTAACTCTTTTATTTAATTAAGACCTCCAACNAGAACTTTGGTTGTAGTTATTAAAAATAAAATTAGGAAATTACAATTAACTCTTTTATTTAATTAAGACCTCCAACCCTTAACAAACTTGGTTTAGCCTACTGACTTTGAGAGAAAATTGTAACAGTATATAATTTTCAATGTGTTATTTACTGCTTCCAAAAAGGCAGGAATTTATTGATAAAATACAAATACATTCCTGAATTTTTTACAAGCAGATAACACACAATTAAAATTACGCAAAAAGATACTAAACAACTCGTAAAAATTTAATTTTCTATAATCGCACATAGTCAGTTATTACTAGGAATCCGAAATTATCACCCGTAAACGAAGAATTTCTGCAAAAAGAGAGATTAAGCAGGTTTTCAATAGTCCTTAGTTTACCGAGAATAGCCTATTCAGAACTACTTTACAACAGTTCGATAGAGGTCGTACACGTGGGTGAACAAAAGTATGTTGGGTGCCCACTCTCATTCTGGTGCATTTTACTAAATTTAAGGCCCCCGCCTACCCGGCAGTTGAAACTCGTTGCCGAGTATTTGAAATGCTCAGTTTTCTACGAAACTATTAAGCGTGCGCCCATTCTCCCAGTCTACGAAAAGAACACACACTTCAGAAGAGGGCTGTTGAGTATTTTCAAGACGTCACGCACGTTAGAAACACCATTTCAGAGTACTCCGAAATGTTTAAAAACTCTTTGCTCAAATCTCTGTATCTTAAAATATACGGATCAGATTCATTCAAAACCACTGAAGGGCTCCGCATTGAACCTTCCTACAGACTTTCCACCAATTAAATGTTAGGGTCACCGCTGAAAGTCCCATAGCAACACGCATGGTCATCTTCGTAAATTGCGGGAGGACAAAAAAGGGGGGGGGGCATTTCCCTCCCCAAATGTCTGGCAAAGGCGGGCAAGGGAGGGGGAGACAAGCTCATCCCTTGATTAAAATAATTTTAAAAAACGCACAGCTGCATTTTGGCCAGTTTAACCGAATACTTTTCATTTGTCTGCAAGGATTTTTCTCTCATTTCTTCAAATACTATTACCATGCAAGTAGGCAGTAATATTCCACTCACATCACGTTTCACGGATTCAAATGTGTGACAATGACAAAGGCAATAGTACCTCACTTTACCCTGATTCCTGAAAGGTATTTGTACGATGGTATTTCTACCTTCTTGCGTCTCCTCTACTCCTCTCCGTCGCATTCTTTCTTGGATCTGGGCGACCATCAATTAGCCCTCCACCCCTCTTTACACTAGCGGATGGTAGACGCTCTAATCTCTTAACACTTTGCTTGCTTCGTGCCCGGCCAGCAAGAAGTCTTGTTGAGCTAGTATTCCAGGACCTGCACTGGAGTGAAGTCGTACGAATTCTATAGTATGTCTTAATATCCGGCTCGCAGTGAGCCATACAGGTCGATTTAAGAGTGCTGCAAGAAGGTGCCAGACTGTTACATCATTCTTTCAGAAATGTGAAGATAAAAATGGTAAGCACAACCATTCTATATTTATATATTACCATATTTTATCAACATAACTTGACAATGCAAACGTGTAGTTGAATTTTGAATATACAAATGTTTGGTTGATTGCTCTAAATATTAAAGAAATAAAAAATTTCAAATAACTATTATGGCAATGGATTATGGCACCAACGTTTTACGTGCTTATATTGCCTATGGCTGTCTTAATGAAAATTCGCATTCAGTGTAAAGACTTAAAGAAAACATATGGTAGCACATACAGTATATAGTACTAACAGTACTCGATTATATGTTCTGTACAATAACATTCTAAGATTTTCTCTTAAAACGTGGAGTCTACTAGTTCTTGCAACGCTGTGCACTACGACGTACATTACAGTTTGCATCTTCTTTCATAAATGTGTGCAATTATTAGATTAAGCTATCACTAGTCATGTCGTGTTAATAAGCTTTCAGAGTGGTGTTTGCACTATTAATCTTACAAACGAAATTAAAAATAATGTAAATTCATTTGTTGGACACCCAGGCAGATATTTTTACTTACAAGACTACGTGTATTAAAATGTTCTGTAGCCCTTTTTTGTATTGAACAGTTATAAGTACGAAATAAAACATACGCCTAAATTGAGGTATGGTATACGCACCAAGAAACAGAATCCATGAAGCATTAAGGACGTCATTGCGACGCTTGTACAAAGCACCAATATCTCTTTTCCATTAGGAACTGAACACGTTTTCCATCCTGCAGACGGCCAGGCAGGCGTAATGTTTCAAACTATGAACCAGTGGTTTTGGCGATGAAAAGTACGCGGCTAAATTCAGTGCAGATTGCAGTGTGGTAGGAATTAAACTTCAGTAGAGAGAGCATGCGCTGTTGCCGGGCTCTCTATCTCTACCCCATTACGATGTTTAGAAGATAGCTTCGATGAAATTCTGTGTGCGTAAATAAAACAATTATTTTAAGAAATTTAAAATCTTGTATTATCTTGAATTCGTATGAACTTCTATAGTATAACATAATTATTTGTGTAAACAAAAAAATCATTGAAATACAGAAAACATAACAATGATAACATTATGCTTTTGTAAAATAATCCANCTTTGTGTAAACAAAAAAATCATTGAAATACAGAAAACATAACAATGATAACATTATGCTTTTGTAAAATAATCCAATCATTAATGCCTTTTTAATCATTATTACTAACGCTGACCAAAGTCGACACTCCTTCGATTAGACGTATACGAAACAATAATGTTATTTAATTCTTTATAAAAATTTTCTCTTCAATTTGGTGTTCTGTTTTTACTTTGGCAGGCCTTGTTAAAGTATCGTATTGTTTCAGTTCCTTCCTTACAGCGTTGGCTATTCTTTCGGAAAAGCCTGTTACTATCAAGGCCCCTGCATGGCCTGGTGGTGCTTGAAATGCGCTATAGCGTGTTTGAAATACCTGTTTTTCTTCAAAAGTATTTAACGTTTTTTCAACATGTTTATCTACGCGAAGAACACACATTTCAAACTACTGACTAATGCGACTTTTTTCAACTCGTCACGCCTAGAGTAAACATTGTATCTGAGCCCTCTAACATGGCTGAAAACTGCTTTTTCACACTGCTATATCTGAAAACATACAAGTCGGATTCATTCGAAACTTAGATATAAAAGTGCATTGGACTTTGCCATAGGCTTGCCACCAATAAAATGATAAGTTCACCGCATGAAGCCCCATAGTTGCCCACAGCACGACGGCAACACTACACGCAATCTCAGAGCCGTGCGCGTAGAGGCGATACAGTGCTAGATGCGTCTCACTCACACAAATAGACCTCCCACCAGTTGGCGGCCTTAAACTTCTTTCCCTGCATTTTTCTGTTCATCTTTTTTTTTTTAAATTACCCAAAAACGTTCAACTTCAAAAAAAAATTTCGTCCCTTCCCTTGTAGCCCACAAACATAGCTCATTGTTTTATTTGTGAGATTCACTTTGGAGAGTTCACGTTTTTACAATAGGAAACGAAAACGAAGAAAATGTGTAATCCCACAGATTATAAACATGCCTTAACTGAAATTTCAATGACAATGTTTTCCGTTTAGTTACCGACGAACTGACTGAGACTGAGGTACAACCCGGTTAGCTGGGATTAATCAGAAATACATCGCGAAGGAAAGTCTTAAGAGGGTCATTATCATTAACGTCACTTTTATGACTCTTAACAACTCAACAAATATAATGTCTGACTTCTGTTTAAGACAGCAATCGTAGGCATACCGTATCCATGTTTAGAATGCACAGAGTGCGCTTGTGAGACAAAGATGTTTTTGTTTGCTATAAAAAGATAACATTTGAAATTATCACTGTGGTATTTCTTTTAAAAATACAGTAAGTTTTTTTCTGAATATCCTATCTTACCTGCTGTTGTCCTCCATCTATCTTTCATAACAAAAAACTTTCATACTGAGCCACTTTTCAATATGCAAGTTTGTTAAATTACGCACCTCGTGTTAGAAAACTGTAAAGAGTTTCAAAAACTTCCCCAATTTTCATTGGCATCCAGGAACATGGATTTTTAGGGATAAAAGTTCCGGTGGGTTTACTGTTTATTTATTAGTTATGATGTGACGTGTGTTACGATGCATAAAAAAAAGTGCAAAATTTCAGTTATTGGATTTTTTTAGCTGCTCAGAATTGTTTTTTGTGGTGCAATGTGTATCTTATGTTGCTGTACACTAGACAAATAATGTGTGACTAATGTTTAATTTAAAAATTGTGGGATATTGGCAACAGCGCATGCCAAAACAAGGACAGCGCTATCTGCAGTAACTGTGTATTGAAAAGAAATGATGAATGGGAATTTACCTCCACACTACAATCTAAGAGTGAGAAACATTAAAGTAAATTTTTTAAATCTGTTTACTACTCACATCATTTTTTTAAGGACAGTCACTTTCCCTTAAAATGCCACAAAACTATGCTCTGTTTCTAAAAAAATGAAGCTATAAATACTTATAATATTACTTATTTATGAATACACTAAGTTACTTTTTTTACTAAATACCCTTGTGTTTATTTATTTAACAGTGATCCCCCCTTCTGGNTTTATGAATACACTAAGTTACTTTTTTTACTAAATACCCTTGTGTTTATTTATTTAACAGTGATCCCCCCTTCTGGGCGAAGTTTAAAATGCTATTGAACTGAATAAAACAAGAATATCAGAGTCTAATTTTAATGCGACCAGTATGAGTGTTGGTGAAGAAACGGAGGTAGTCCCCTAAACCAGTAGATGCACCGATACTGGAAAAGTAAAGGGGGATCCACATCTGATCAAGAATTCGTGAACAGNTTTATGAATACACTAAGTTACTTTTTTTACTAAATACCCTTGTGTTTATTTATTTAACAGTGATCCCCCCTTCTGGACGAAGTTTAAAATGCTATTGAACTGAATAAAACAAGAATATCAGAGTCTAATTTTAATGCGACCAGTATGAGTGTTGGGGAAGAAACGGAGGTATNAAAGAAATGATGAATGGGAATTTACCTCCACACTACAATCTAAGAGTGAGAAACATTAAAGTAAATTTTTTAAATCTATTTACTACTCACATCATTTTTTTAAGGACAGTCACTTTCCCTTAAAATGCCACAAAACTATGCTCTGTTTCTAAAAAAATGAAGCTATAAATACTTATAATATTACTTATTTATGAATACACTAAGTTACTTTTTTTACTAAATACCCTTGTGTTTATTTATTTAACAGTGATCCCCCCTTCTGGACGAAGTTTAAAATGCTATTGAACTGAATAAAACAAGAATATCAGAGTCTAATTTTAATGCGACCAGTATGAGTGTTGGGGAAGAAACGGAGGTAGTCCCCTAAACCAGTAGATGCACCGATACTGGAAAAGTAAAGGGGGATCCACATCTGATCAAGAATTCGTGAACAGCTTAAAAGCATGTGAGAACATTCAGACTTGTTCTCAGGCAGTAGACTCGGACTCTGCATCAGAACCTTGATTACTTCCAGCTACACCAAACCAACCATCTATTGTATCGCCTTTTGTTACAACACGGAGGAATCATAACTTTGTGCAAAGGTGGTTCAATAACTACCCTTGACTTCCTTATGATGAAAGCCTTAAGGCTGTTTTGTGCTTCCATTGTATGACAGCTTCGAAGAAAGGTTTAGTACCTGCCTGCAAGAAAAATGGAGCCTGCATTCGTTAGTGATGGATTTAATAATTGGAAGAAGGCAGGCAAAATCAAATTCGAGGACCACGAACTTTCCCATTACCACAGGGTGGCTATCAGTGCTTTAGTAAACAGTACAAAGCAACATGTTACAGCACAGCTTTCTGTATCACTGAAACAATAAAAGGAAGATGCTAGAACTTCTTGAAACAAAATTTTCTCGACTTTCAAGAAACTTTCAAGGCATGGTGCAGAGAGAGAAAAAACAGCTGATGATGGCAACCTTATGCAGATTTTGCACTGTCGTGTTGTGAGGATGTTCCCAAGTTGCAAAGATGGCTGAAAACAGTGTAAAAGTTTTGTCTGGTGATGTTCAAAATGAGATGCTGAAAATAATGGCTCATGCTATTCTGAGAGACATTGGAGACAGACAGAGAGAGAGAGAAAGAGAGAGAGAGAGATTCTGGAATTGTCAGTGTAATCATTGATGAAAGCACTGACATAAGCAATGTCCAGCAAGTTTTTGTCAATCTCCGCATCGTAAAAAAAGATGATCTTGTGCCAGAAGAGTTGTTATAGGGTTGTATTCTACGAAGGATACAACTGGTAAAACTCTGGTAGAGATCATTCTGGACGCATTGAATTACTGCGAGGTCAGTGTTATGATGGCGGCTCGAAAATGAAGGGTGAATTAAAGGGAGTGCAAGCCAGAATACGATACATCCAACCCCTAGTTTTGTATGTTCACTGTGTTGCCCACTCCCATCAACTGATTTTAAAAGATGTAATAAAATGCATTCCGACAGCAAGAGAAGCCATGCAGTGGACGAATGATGTTGGTGTAGTCGTCAATGCATCACCTAAGTGAAAACCTTTTTTTTAAGTCTTTCGTGAAACAAAAGAAGAAACCGGCGTGGGGTCAACAATACTGTGACCTACAAGATGGACTGTGCGTGTATGAGCAATAAATGGGCTTTTAAATAGTTTTAAAACTGTGTTGGAACTCCTACAAGAACTTTCAGAATCTCGAAAAATTGTTGAGATCAATGATGACGAACACAAGATAGATATTTCTGCCAAGGCAAGAGGCCTACATGATCAGTTAGAAAAGGGCTCTATTTACTTCATGCTAATAGCTTTATGCGACATTTTCACCATTTGTGAATATCTCAGCAAAGTTGTGCAGAGTTCAACGTGCTCAGTAGCTGAAGCTAAATGTGCTATCTCTGTGACACTCAAAACCTTGGATAAAATGAGAACTGGTAGTACTTCTTCGACACTTTGGAACTACATGGAACATGCTTTGGCCTCTTATGACCTGCTACCTACAGTAGTACCACGAATTCGCTGCCCATTATGTAGGTACGAGTACGATAGCACTCGTGTATCTAAACTTCACACTTTCACACCACCTCAAGAGCTTCTGAAGAAATTTTTTTTTTGTATTCTGGATCTAATTATGAGTGAAATACGAGAGGGATTTGTCCAGGATGGGTTCCAGCTTTACTCTCCTATTGAAAAAGCCCTTCTCACAAATCCTGGGATGCAAGTGAGATCTTAGAAGAGTTGCTAGAAAAGTAAAGCATAAATGCAGAGAAGCTGAAAGCTAATATATCGTCCCTGGAAGACATATTCTCCGGATGTAATACTGTGGATGANCCTGGAAGACATATTCTCCGGATGTAAAACTGTGGATGAAAAACTGTGGATGAAATAGCTACAGCATTTACCAAATTGCAAAAAAGAGATTCATGGTACTCTTTTCTGCAATGTTTAAAATTTGTTGATGCTGCTTCTTGTGGTTCCTGCATCATCATCAGCAGAGCGTAGTTTTTCTGCAATGCGGCATTAAAAAAACTATCTCAGAGCAACAATGAACCAAGTTAGGCTGAACTATGTTACTGTTCTGCATATACACAAGAAAAGGGTGGATGATCTTTGTGTGTCTAATCTCACGAGGCAGTTCATAAATAATGAGTACAGCTTATAAATTTTCGGGACTGTTGAATAGTGGGAGTGAATATGCCGTATGTTGTCAAAAGTTCCTGCAAAGTTCCAGAAAAATCGTGGGGATTGTCTAGGATTTAATTTTTTTTCGTTGTAAATAATGTTTGTTTAAAACTATGTAACAACAGAGTACAGCATGAATTATTTTAATTTTAAGTATTGTAAAATTTGATCCACAAAATTGTGAAATCCGAGTGTTTGTTGATGTTCTATTCATTGCGATTAAATTCAGAAGTGAATCATGATTTGAGAATTCATTTAAGAGCTTAAGAGTTAACTGTCTGGTTTGAAAAATATGTCATTCCTTAATTTTTGAAACTAATTTGTATTATTTTCAGTGTAAATATTTTTTGTAAAAATGTTTAATTTATTGTATCCATCTATAATATTTTTTGATAAAATATTGAAGCATGTATTATTAATTAAATTTAAAAGTTTAGCTTTGGGAACATTTTGAATTACAAAAGTTCATGACTGTACAAATAATACATTAACATACTTACTGCATAACAACTTAATTACTGGTGATTTCCTTACAAAAGTTTATTCGCATGGCTGTGTACAAAACAATCATAATGATTCATTATCGAAATGTGAATTTAATGTACATGTTTTAAAAAAAGAAACATAAACATGCCTACTTAATTTATTTATGAATAGTTTACTTTGAGTAGACTAAAAAATATTTCATTAGGATTTTTTTTCTGTAATATGGCAATGTTACTTACTGTGAATAATTTTTTGACATTTTTTGTGATTCTGGTTTTGGGAGCAAATTGTAGGTGTTGGAGCCAAATAATTCCATATATGTATATATATATGCGGGATTATATATATGTATATGTATAATCCCACAGTCAACGAGACACTTAATCCTACCTACATCCTACATTAACATAGCGTTGCCTCCCCTGAAGTTGATGCAGGCCAACGCCCATAGGAACACGCAGAGCGACGACAACACCCCACGCCAGTTGAGAGGCTTGCGCTTAGCAAGATGACGCACTTCATGCGCATGGAAATACCGCCCTTATCACTCCCGCGCTTCTCCGGTCTCGAAAGTGGAAAACGCTGTAGGTAGCTGGGAGCCTTAAGAGGACTTTGCAATTGTGCGTTCTAGGTCAAGAAGCGAGAGAGCGATAGGGGCGACATTAACCCGCACCCCTAGAGTCTCATCGATCCTTCGCATTAAGCGTGCCGTGTTTCCGTCAAAATGCTGTACTGTGCAAATTACATCTGTAACAGTGGGATTTTATTACACGCGTTGGATGCCTACGGGTTAAATTACGTTCGTGCAATCGTACTTTTATCTTACCCGCTTAAGGAAACTGCATTGGTAAGCTTTACAAATGCGATATTAAATTAATTTTCACGAATTTTTTTTCCGTCAATACACTTAATATGATTAAATAGAAATATAAGGACATAGATAATTTTTTTTTTTTTTTTTACTTTTTTTTGGCAAAAAAATTATATTTCACAACATTAATTTACCGAGATACGCGTATTCGCGCAAACAACGATTTCACAGAAAATGTTTCCGTACATGGTCGTTAAGGAGGGGGGCAACGTTATACTCTCCCCTCCTACCCGGCACACACGTTACGCCACTGGTGTCGCGTGTCGCACATGGGCCGCCTGGGCAGCCCTCGACGGGCCGGCAGCTGCCCTCTCTGGGGCACGTTCATTACCGCCGCCGGCCGCATCGCGGAAGTGGCGCCCTCTGCTTGTGCCCTCTGATCGTCCTGCAGCCATCCCCCCTCCCCCTCTTTACGGAGACGAGGCACGTCAACACCCGTGACCCTCTCTCGCTCTCTCTCTCTCTCTCTGTCTCCATTCACAGTTACTTCCAATTTTTCTGAAGCCCTGCTAAAGTTCTACTTCCAGGATATTTCTCCGCCTAATGCAAACAAAGCTTGATTTAGTCTAGAAAATTACATCAAACGGACAATGCACCGCATTCGTGCGTACTCTGCGGAATAATATTTTGGGGAAGAACTATTTTACCGTGCATGAACAAAACACCTCTTTTCTCACTGTTTTAATTTATATTAACTATGAAAGAAGTATTATAATTCATACATAAAATATTAATAAAATTTCAATTCAACCGAAAATAACGCACTCTAAACTTAACACGAGTATAAATCGCTTGTGATACATCGCGTAATTAGGAAACAGCCAAACACTCATACTTTGTGTGATTTTTCAAATGTTTAGTTCAAAAAAATGTTAAGAAACCGCAAATGAACTATAGGTAGGTATTAGGGTTTGATGAGGTAGTATTCCTTCCATCTCATTATTATTTTTTTAAATGATTTTTTGTGCAGCGGCAGAGCTAGAAAGAACACATTGACGTAAGGGAACCCGTTTACATTGAATCACGATCCATATCGTGCAAGGCTGTCACGGGGAGAGAAACGTAATATTCTGCCTTCTGTGTGTGATGGTACTGGGGCTTAGAAATTTGAACCGTAAAAGAAACAGGCCTGCCACTGTGATTTTGTCGAAGCAGTGCGTGTCATTATACTTCGTAGGAAATTGACGTTATTATTAGTTTTGCGTTGTGAACTGTAATTAGTGAGACAGAGCGGAGGATGAGTCGCTTTCAAATTTCCCCTTATATGTTTTATTTATACCTTATATGTATTGTTGAGTATAGTTTATAACAAGGTTGATGATAAATGAATGAAAAATCGGAGTGTTCACGGAATTAGAGAGTTCCTTAATTTTGACATGCACTCTCACCATATATTCGACCAGTGGTACTTTCTAAGCAAAATTAGCAAATGCGTTCACTTAACAAATCGTAAACGAAATCACTTTACTTTCCTGAAACGTTGATTCTCGTTCTTGTGTTGGAAGTTGTAGTTATTCAGGAGTGAACGTTTTCGTTCCAACGATAGGGGCTCAAAATTTTATAATAAGAGAATTTTTAAAATTATTTATTCAATGCGATGTTTTTTATTCTACCATTGCCAATGCTACTTGTTTTGTTAAATATTTGGAGTTTAAGGGCACAGTGCGTTATTTCCACCATAATCTGATGATTCTGGGGAGAGAAATGATGCCGAGAGCTTTCGTTGTTTTCCGTAACGGTGAAACGAGACTCGACGAGGCAGCAAGAACATGTCAGATGTCGTAAGCTACTTTGTATAGGCATTTTAGTGGAAATAATATCAAATCGATCGATTATCAACATTTCAGCCGAGGTACGGACTTGCACGAAGACATATCAGTAGACACCGTTATACTCTTAACGACGTTTGTCTTCGCATCGCTTCCTTCTGTTATAATCAAGCGTGTCGCAAATGGCACAGATCGCGTTCACAGTGAACCCCCGCCCACTTTCAAGTCAGTGCAACGTCTGGTGATGCGTGTGGGATAAAAGCGACCGCTGTCTCCTCAACCAACGTATTTTCCAGAACTTTAATTTGCCCAGTAGACGACGATAATTTCGAGGATAGAGACTTTATGACTTGGTACTTTTGCATTACGGGTGAACATTTAGACAAAATCAGGTTGATCCAAGCTTATCTTCAGTATTGGATTACAAGGTAGAAGTGGAAATCTTCTTTCCAAGTTATTGAAGAGGAACACATTTCTCTGCAATTTGCTACGTTCAGACAAGTTGACGAAATATCAGACCTTAGACTGAGAGAAAGATTCAGTCATAGATACCAAACAAATTTATCTGAAAATTATTTATTTACACTGAACAAGATTTTGTCCAATCATCTAATCTGCTCTTGCTCCAAACATCTGCATTCGTTCCCTGCAACCAAATAAAGCATTAAAAATAATTTTTCAGCCAGACACTTGAACTATACTGTTAGAAAAAAATGTTCGTAAAATTACGGAAAATACCGGTTACAAATTATCCAGACATCTGTGTTAAATTACGGTATCTTCGTTTTTTTTTTCAATAACGTTTTCTCCGCGAATTTTTGGAAAGTGTCCACAATCCTGCAAGTTTGTTTTTTTTTAGTCTCCTCTTTATAAAAGGGGTAGCAAAAAATTGTTTTACTTTCGTTTTGTGGGTGATTCATAGTGTATAAAAATGACTATAAAAAAAATTTGTTCGGTAGCGGGATTTGATCTCAGAAAAAAATATCGAGAGTCAATACTTTACCCACTCAACTATCACGATTTTTCAAAGAGCTGTATTGTAAATACAGAGTTTATATGTAACGATGCATGTACCTCTTGTTTTTTTTTTAAATGTATTTCATTGTGTATACGAAAGAAATTAAAAAAAAAGGTTAGATTTTTTCTGCAGTAGTGGGATTTGAACACGAATATTAAAATTAACATTCAATAACTCGAACCACTCACCTACCACTCCTTTACAATAAAGTGACGAACGCGCCTGTCTTACTATCAATTCGTGTTAGGGCCGGGCTACAATTGACATATAACTAACACATTCACAGTTATAGCGATAAGCACATGCAAAACATATATCACAAGCACAGTGGCCTGGCTACAACTGATATAACGATATGAGTATTAGCTTGTTTATGTTGCTACATTTAGTACCGAAGAAATTAAGTTCTGTATTGTTGGTAGCGTTTTTTTTGTCAAAAATAAATATTTTCAATTAATCTGAGACCGTTATTTTTCATTTCAATTTTTACTATTAATGTTACCTAAAAACTTTAAAAAAACTTCCGTGGTTGCGATTATCCAGAAATAAACAAAAGAAAATATCTGTCTTAGAAATGAAGTCAACATACAAACTTTCTTGATTCNATTGCGATTATCCAGAAATAAACAAAAGAAAATATCTGTCTTAGAAATGAAGTCAACATACAAACTTTCTTGATTCGCAAAGAAGTTTTTCATTCGATAACGTAGTACAAGTGTCGGAGCTCCTGATTGGCTGGCTATTGACGCAAATCAAGCGATAGTAACTTGTTACTATCATTGTGCTTAGGTAAGTGCTTATCGATATGCACGCTTGTAGCCAGTCTAACTGAAAACAAGCATTTTAAATCTTATGTATGTCACTGTGTTGTGTCAATGATGTGCTTATAGCAATTGTTCCCGGGCCTTTAGAGCTCTTGAGATTTTTGCGGTTTATAAAACGAGGTTGCGAGAAAATTGTTTTATTTTGGTTATGTGCGTGTTTCANGAGCTCTTGAGATTTTTGCGGTTTATAAAACGAGGTTGCGAGAAAATTGTTTTATTTTGGTTATGTGCGTGTTTCACTGTGTATACAGAAGGTTTTGTCCTGTAACGGAATTTGAACAAGAATCAACGAATTGGCACTCCATGAGTGGTTCACTACTCACCTGCTACTACTTTTTTTTATACAAAATAGTATTGTAAAGATGGGATTTTGCACGCTTCAGGTATCATTTGCATTGTTCGTGTCTCAAAATCGAAGCCATAAAAATACGAAGAGCTTCCGTATTTTATATTTACGGAGCTCGTTTCTGTTATTCGTCATTATGGAGTGCCTTTCCGTAATTTAGCTCTACATCTCCGTAAAAGTTTCCGTAAAGCTACAGAAATTTATAACAGTGTAGGTGCTTTAACATCATATACAGTACATTAATGTAGTACACACAATCATTTTGCAGGTAGGTTCATCTAATCATTTTGGTTGCCGTAAATATTACAAACATCATGGTAGAGTCAAATTAATATTTTGTTTGGAGTTAATAAGTATTTGATTAGCTCGAGCAATCTAATATGTTTATTATTACAAAATATGTGAGAGCAGCAAAATCAATTTTTTTTCCGGTACCAGTATTTATTTTGTTGGCTGTAGAGTAATAGGACGATTAGATTTTCTTCGAACTGATGGCCCGTGAATTTGTTAAAAATTTACTTGACAATTAGCATCATATCAGTTTGTTAGTGCATTTGTTGATGCTTAATAGTGGCACAAAAATCCTCAATGGAACATATTCAACAGAAAACAAAAAAAGTAGAGCTGTAAAATTCGAAAATATTCAACAATGTGAATTATACAACATCAATCTAAAAAAACTGGTTTTTCGTTAATAGTCAGTATGTTTGAGGTCGCTAAGGTGAAGAATTCGAGAGCAAATGTTCGGGTTTCAATTCCTACTTTCAATTTTTTTTTTTTTTTTTAATAATAGTAGAAACTGTAACATGCTTACAGTCACACAAATCTTTAGTTACACTAAGTAAACCTTACACGTTTGGATCACCCAGATAGCAATAACATAATAATATGGTTTCAGCAAAAAATAAATATATATATTTATTTATTTATTTGCCCTTACTCAAATATTTAATTTGGTTGCGCCAAGCAAATTTTGTTTAGCTAACCGAAATGTTTTTTCCATGTGTATCAGTACCTTCATCAAACACATATTAGAAGGTGCAGGAGTGAAAGCTATTGCGCGTAGATACACATGCAAGCTCAATAAAATAACGACTTAATTGCAAAGAAAGGAAGTGATAGGCCTAAACGTCTTATGACAAACTTTTAAAATCAAATAAGGGGGGCCAACTTCACACGAATTATGTTTTTATGACATGTGTACTTCATTCGATATTTTTTAAGATGATTAAGTGATTGAGTTAGAGAAAATGGGTTCGTGTGGACAGCGCTTAAGTCAGCCCACATGCCATAAATTATTCCCGTCAAGACTGTCGGTAAAATATTCTATTTTGTTACTATAATATGACGAACTGAGGTGCATAGATTACAGACGGTTTACGACATGTGCAAAAGACTTAAAGAAAACCATATTTATGGACATTTTTCATCACGAAATCGATGTTAAAACAAANCGGTTTACGACATGTGCAAAAGACTTAAAGAAAACCATATTTATGGACATTTTTCATCACGAAATCGATGTTAAAACAAATATGTTGATAATTTTTTATGCTCGTGAAGCCTCAAGAGTATTATATATTCATATNTTCCCGTCAAGACTGTCGGTAAAATATTCTATTTTGTTACTATAATATGACGAACTGAGGTGCATAGATTACAGACAAATATAAGAACACTACAGTGCGGTTTACGACATGTGCAAAAGACTTAAAGAAAACCATATTTATGGACATTTTCCATCGCGAAATCGATGTTAAAACAAATATGTTGATAATTTTTTATGCTCGTGAAGCCTCAAGAGTATTATATATTCATATTNCGAAATCGATGTTAAAACAAATATGTTGATAATTTTTTATGCTCGTGAAGCCTCAAGAGTATTATATATTCATATTTATTTTGCATAGAAGTAGGTCAATATAAGATGTATTAGCCGTACACAGCATAGTAAACTGAAGTACTTTCGAGAAAATAAGCGAATTCTCTCTCTTCCGTTTTAGCTACGATATGTTTTCACGTATGCAAATAAATTGCATATTTGCTAATACAATTTCTAAATTTTCTCTTTTCTTTTATTGATACTCTTTTGCTTAAGCGAGTGACTAATAACACTTTCCTAACCAAAGAGGTTTAAATTTCACAAAGTTTAATAAGTAATTTTAATACTGACTTCAATTATAAATGAGTTAACGAACGTGTCAAGATATAAAAAGGAATATAATATTGAACATCGGTGTGAGAATGTTTTATTTTCTTATACATGCAGTATTAAAATTTCAACTCTTTTTTTATAAAAAACAATTTTGATACAACTACTTTAGTAGTTAATATATTTTGTAACCGATCAATTTACTGAGTATGAAAAAATTGAGATAGGTTTGCAATACCATGCACTATAAAATACTCTTAGAACTAAATGAAAATTACAAATTTGCCCAAATATATTTACACTACTTATTTGAAACCTGACAGAGTCTAAGAAACCTGTCTCTATTTGGAACCATTGCGAAACTAAATGGATATGCCAGACGTAAATGGTTTTTTTTTNGAGTCTAAGAAACCTGTCTCTATTTGGAACCATTGCGAAACTAAATGGATATGCCAGACGTAAATGGTTTTTTTTTTTTCTAGTTCTGAATAACATCCAGGCAGCTTCCTAGTTCACTCTAGACCGGTTGTGTAAATTAATTTCCTTATTAGCATATTGATGCGAAGCTACCTGCAGTTAATTTATTTAGCTGTAAATGGAAAACCGTGAAAAATAATATTCAAAGAAACACAAAGGAGATAGTTAGTTAACTAAAATACTACTCACAATGTCAAAAACAAGTCTGTATAGCATTCCTTTTATGGCTGTTTTTACCACCATCTTGTAACCTCTGTTTAATTATTCTAATAACATACCTATCGTTTCACGCAAAGCAATTATATAAATTTTTGTTATACATTTTTCTTTAGTGTTGTATCTAATTTTTTTTTTTTTTTTTCCCTAATGTTTGAGATGCTTATGAAAGGTAACGACGATTACAAAGATGGTGAACAGTATTCGCTGCCCCAACGAGTTGTTACAGGATAAGTGGCTGTAGTTAGTAAACACAGTTATTTACAAAGCCACCGGGTTACAATTTGACTAAGTAATTCAGTTACGAGGTCTTCCTAACTGAAACTTGTGGTTTAAGAACTCTTTTTTTTTTTACCATACCATAATCTGCAATGGCTGTAATAATTGTGTACTTAAGCAGATTTCATTTCATACGAGTCAACTCTTTCTGTACTGGAATAATAATAGTAATACTAATAAACTGTGGTTTTAATTCAAATGTGATTTGGCTTAGGAGGAATTTTACTCCTTGACGATTTATGTAAACCGACCGTCAGATTTTATAACCTTTATACACTTGGGGTGCTGACTTGGTTAAATGATTTAGGGTAAGCGATAAGCTCCACAGTTCAACTCACATCACGTACACATTCGACTGTAAGACAGTTTTTCTTCGATCCAGAACTACTCGCGACCTTAGGGGCACTCCGAAAAGTAGCATCGCCAATTGATCGCGTTAGTAAGTAATATAAAGCGTAATTACTTATTTTTTACTCTGAGACACTGAGAAGAAAATGTGGTCGTTGGTACTGAACAGTTCTGTAGTCGGGTATGAGGGTAGCAGAAACTGACTACTCTGTTAGGTTATTACCGTCCTAGTTGTTGTTGGTACAGTCCAAATATTGTTGAAGTTGTTCTGTTGGAGTTACTATCTGTTTCGTGGTAAGAACGCAGCGCTCTGCTGTATCAGCAAATGCGATCACAGACAGGAAAACAACAAAGAGTTCTGCTGTTATTACTATCTATATGTTAACAATATTTAGATAGTATATACAACTCATGAGAAGGTTGTACCAATTTCAACAGTCTAAACGNCTATCTATATGTTAACAATATTTAGATAGTATATACAACTCATGAGAAGGTTGTACCAATTTCAACAGTCTAAACGGTTCCTAAAAACACATTTTTTTTTTCCAAGTGGAAATATATCTATAAATTCTCATAGTTACCTGCTCAGTTCCTTGTTTCAGCAGACATCGTGTCTTTCAACCATGCGTGGGATTAACTTTAGCGTNTTCATAGTTACCTGCTCAGTTCCTTGTTTCAGCAGACATCGTGTCTTTCAACCATGCGTGGGATTAACTTTAGCGTTGAATTAATGGTCTGGCAGTCATGCGTCACTTGAAGGACACTGTGGAACTCGTATGTATGGACAGCTGATCTCGCGAAAGGCATGCCACAAGAGATAGGCTTCAATATTCTACACATGCAACGCACCTTCAGTTTTAGTTTGGTTACTGGATGCTTCGTCTTTAAAAAAATATTATTATTATATTTTGACTAAGCCAATCATAATAAGGTTACTCAGGGACGTCTGCGACTCGCAGGTAGACGTTTAAGACGCGTAGCAGCTGAAAATGATCAATCGTGAGAGGTAGGTAGTGCTTAACGTCTCGTCGACAGCGAGGTCATTAGAGACGGAGCAGGCTGCTCGGAGAAGCAGGAGCAGTGAAGCAGTCGGCCGTAGCCTGTAGGAAGGAACCATCACAGAATTTTCCTGCAGTGGTTTCGGGAAAACATGGCAAACTGAAATCGGGGTAGCCGGGCCGACAACTCTTTTCGTAAATACCGGGTGTCTCTATTAACACGTTGCCATACTGCCACTTGTTATAGGCTGTTCGCGGTAAAGTGAGCACCTTTGAAAAAATGCCACTGTCCCTACCTGCGTATATTTTATTCGGCACACTGAATGGCATACGCCCGTTAAAGTTGGTAACGACCAAGGGTAAGTATTTCCGTGCCTTAACGTTGAATTAAAAGTATTAGATAAACATTCGTGAATATTGAAATTATATATTTTTCTTTCCNATTTCCGTGCCTTAACGTTGAATTAAAAGTATTAGATAAACATTCGTGAATATTGAAATTATATATTTTTCTTTCCTTTTATTTTAATGAGCATGACTGTAAGAAATAGAAAATTGGTATAATATTTACTTTTCTAATACATTCACAGTTTCACTTAGCCGACGCATGAATAAAGTAATGAGGGCCAAGGCAATGTTAATTTAACATATGTTGTAATAATACGCAGTCTGCCTACAACGCTTTAAAAAGTGCTCAGTTTACCGTGAACAGCCTATACTCTGGTACATGTAAAGCAAACCCGGTGAGGCATTTTTTAATTATAACAAATTAAATGATTGCTTTCTCTATTCAACTTTAAAACAGGGAACCACTTTTCCTAACCTGCTGAAAACCTTTAGTAGGTAAACCACAAGTATTTACGCTTTATAATAACCAATACACTTTAATAAACGTAGAGCCAAACAAATCTTTAGTTGCGCCAGTCAAATCTTACAGTTTGGGGTAACCAAAATAAGAACAAGAATATAGTGTGTGAGTGACTCTAAACATCGGGGTCTTGAGAGCCGATGAGGGTGAAGTGAGGTGAGTATGGAGTAGCACCGGAATGAAAGGGTGGGGGAAACGGCAGATCCCTGAGAAAACCCGCTGACCAGCGGCATAGTCCGGCACGAGGAGTGACCCGGCCGGGGATTGAACCCAGTTCGCCTTGGCGGGAGGCGAGCAGGCTAACCACTCAGCCACTGCGGCCCCAACAAGAATGTAATTTGGTTTTAATAACAATACAGGTTGTTCGGAAATTCAGTGCCCAAACTTCAGACATAGTTTATTTGAGCTAATAGAAACACAAACGCCCTATACACTTATATCCGGAAACGTATTATCATATCAAATAATTGTGTTCAAAGTTGCAGCTTACAACACCTGCAAAACAAGGCGGTGCGATCATGCCTGTAGTACGAGTTGCATAGGTCGTAGGCGCGCGGCACTAAATTATTACATGTGCAGCATCGTGCGCCCACTTCCTATGCAACTTATCGTACACGCATGATCTCTCTTGTTCTTCAGGCAACTTTCAACTTAATTAAATAATATAAAGCTATATTTGTCCAAAGAAACTATGGCTGGAGTTTGGGCACTGAGTTTCCGAGCATCAAGTATATTTAAATGCTGCCTATATCAATCAGTTAATTTGGTTGCGCCAAACAAACTTTTGTTTTATTCATCAAAACTTTTTTTCCTCAGTGTCGATAACTATGTCTCATAAAAAACTGTGTTCAGGATGATTTTATGAAGTCTGCTTCTAGTGTACAGTCGTTTGCTCGGTACGAAAGGCACGTTAGTACTACCAAACGAGTCAACTCCCAACACTCATCGTCTTGGGATTTGATCCATGACGTGACAGCAAAACGAAGGGGAATTATTCGGCCGGAAACACCTCCAGTGTCTGGCTGCGCGCCTTCGACGTACTTCCTGTTTTTGTTACTTTCTGTAGGAATGTCCAAGTCAGCCGGCGCTTCGCCACTGCCTCTCGCCGTAACATGGAGTCGTTTGTAAACACTGCTTGCTGTTCATGCTTTGTGTCTAAGTTTTATCATTCTCCGGAACAACTTCCCACGAGAAATAACGAAATAACGCAGCGGACCGTCACTTTAAACAATACTTGCGCATTTCTTCACTATCCTACGGTGAGATTATTTTTTCAGAATGGGTTGTTTTAGCTACAGTGACTTGCACTAAAATGTGAATTCGAAACCTAAAAATGGGCAACAGGTAAGATTTCACACTTAAAGGTGACACAACATTTTAAGTGGAGAATACTGCACACTTGAAGTATATTCTTTCACACTAAAACTGAGTCGGTGATTTCAACATGCGCGATGCTCTTTGTGGAAAATTTAGATAATAAGCCGACTGTATGTTGAATCAGTAATGTGCACTTGGAATCTGTGATCAGACTGGTGAAATTCCCTTGTCAGTCAGCCACCAATATCACAGTTAAGCGAACGGAATATCATCAGAGAATTTATGAGCTGTACTTCTGTGTTTTTAGAGGGGTAATTATTCTCTGCGTTGCAGTCAAATATAGGCCTAGTAATTGAATTGAATAAATTTTCGATGTCAAAAATTTAGCGCGTGTTGTACACACTAAGTCCAAATCAGTGATATTAAGCAGTGAAATAACGTTCACTGAAAGTCAGTTGATAAGCTACTGCTGACCGGCGAATCAAGCAAATTAACTGGAAAAAAGTGATTTATAGCAGTGGAATTCTTGACATTAAGTGGTAGATCACAAATAAATAAGTGAAATTCAATCACTATAATAATTAGTTATCTGGCACTGATTATCAGTTGCTCAATTCTCGCAGTTTTCACTGATTTGGCTCAATTCTCACTGATTCAAGTTCAGAGTGTAAAATCATAAATCGGAGAACATTTACCTAATTTCAGTCTCGTATTTTGGAACAACTGTTAACGTTGGTAGCAATTTCACCACGTACATATTCATTTTGACCATCTACTGTAGTGTACCCATGTTTATATATATTATTCTTACTAATAGCATTAAAATTGAGCAGTTTTACACAACTCAGTGTTGTAGAAGGATTACATACATTTTAGATATGCACGGCCTCAATTATTTACGTTATACGGCGAATCGAGTGATAGGTAGCCAAAACACACATAAACTTAGACATGAAAATATCACATATCCATGACTTACCTAGGATTTGAACCGAGAACACACAATTTTATTTCAGAAGGCATGCCAACATTTTTGGCTGGACATAATACAAACAATTGTGTCCCGAACTTTTCAAGTAGTTAAAAGTTTTCTGCTTTCACTATTTTCTAACTGTTAATTGCCGAGAGGAAAAAAGAAATTGTTTTGGTTGCGCGGCTACAGAAGTGATGACATCAGCATCTGTCAAACAAAATAGAGGCTTCAGTAAATGTACTCACCTATAAATTTCGTACTGTAAAATTACAAAACCTAATACAAAATAATCGCCAAGTTTCGTCGACAAAAACCGGAAAATTGAAGATGGAGATCATCAATCCACCGGAAGGACGACTGCTACAATTCAAATAATTATCAAAACATCGATAAAGTGAAAATACGTAGGCCTTATGATATAAGAAAATTTAGCCAACTTAGGTATACAAAAATGTAAGTTGACTGTCCCTAGTTCTCATTTCAAAATGAAATACGAATGGACAAGAAACGAAAATACATGGATATTTTATTACGTCAGTTGTAGCCATGGCATGCAGTTGCAAAAATGTTTGACGTTCCGGTTGTTTCGATTGTTGCACTCACGTAAGTTCCTTTCTGACGTAAATGCTTAAGCTGGACTTACAACCATCCGTAACACCAGTCAGTCGTCCGTCCGTCAGCCAGTTAACCCCGTCTGTGTTTTCGTCCGTCAGTTGAAAGCGATTCACAACATTCCGTCGTCCTTCAATCCTTCTATACGGCAAAATTTCAGTGTGACAACTTAACATCGTGATCTTTCTTTAGTTGGAGGTATATTTTGGTTGGAAATGCATTTTCAAGAGAGAAATATGTTAGGTAAATAATTTTTTTACGTTATAAGATTTTAAACGGAATTATTCTTAACATTTCAAATTCCTAAATTTTCCACCAAAGATAAATAAAACCAAAACCGCCGCCTTGCATTTTATTTCAAAGTGCGTATTCACGTCTACGGAATGTCGTCAGAAGGCGGTGGCTCGTCCGTCCGTCCGTCCGTCGAAAGTTAATGTTTGGGAAATATTTGACAGATCGAAGGATAGAAGAAAACGTTACCCTGAGATTGGTTGAAGACCACGTGACCGCCGGACGGACGGGCGACTGACGGACGCGACGGATGGTTGTGAGTCCAGCTTTAGGAGGTAGAGTTTTGACTTACGTTATCATTTACGTTATCGTTCACTTTCCCAGCAGCAAACGCTTCTTGCAGTATTCTGCAATCTGATAAAATGAAGCAAGCAGCATGTTACATTTATTTTTCTCTTCAGTTGTTGCTTCAATCTATTTAAAGAAGACCAGTATATTAAATTAAATATTCAATGTGTATAGAATCAGTAGAGATTCAGCAACTAGGACGGTGCGTTTTCCTTGTCTTCCTTCCATTACCAATCATAAAAATTATATTTCTGATTAATTCATAACATTTTTATCTTCCTCCATAGCATGTGCTGAATAAAAATTATAACCAATAAAACATACAAAAAAATGAAATGTTTTCAACGAGAATAACTACGCAAAACCGATAACTAACGTTTCAAACCAAATCCCATAATCGCATACACACTCTTAATTCGAATCAGTGGAAAACCACTGATTACTAGTGATATTCGACTACTTGAATCAGTGGAAAACCACTGATTGTTTGAGTGAAAAAATTTCACTGATTGCATTAATGACGTGAAACAATTTCACTGATTGAATAAGTGACGGCCAGCTGCAGTGGTGAATTAAATATTGTTTTATTGAATTTAGCCAAATAATTACGAGAAATAAACATTTATGATAGTTTACTATTTATAATGTGGAATTTACAAAAGTAAAAACATGTGCAGGTGACCAGAATTGAATTCGGAATTCCTTCCCACTTCACCTTACTATCTGAGCTACCAAGTCGAGTTGATGACTAAAAAAAATATATTTCTTGTAAGTACTCATCGAATGCGTGTAGTTTTAAATTTTATGCCCTTAATTTTCGTCTTTGGTTTAATTGGTACCGTTAGGATTGTTCAAACCAATAGTACATATGAGTACAGTCTCTTCACAATATTATATGCAGTTTAAATCTTCAAACAGAGCGCTGTGATGACTACATGAAAACGAAATGAAAGACGTAAAAAAAGAATAAAAGACTGAATGTTCATGTTACCTCATAAAATGGTGTTTTGATAGACGAAACACATCTTAGAAAGTATTTTGTATTGATTTTATTAGTTTATGCGTTGTTATTTCCCTTAATACGCGTTGTTTAACGGCCATTTATGCAGGTTGTTTGATGGCCATTTTNAGCTTTTTAACTGATTCATCAGTCAAAAAACAAATCACTGAAAAAAAAAAAAAAAAAAAAAAAAAGACTGATGAATTAGTGGAAAATGTCACTGAATCAATAAGATAAGGGAAACTGGCAACTTTCACTGGATCATCAGTTAAATTCTCTGAAGTGACTGTTGAATCAGCCAGATACTGTTGAAATTCTCACTGATTCAGATTTAGAATGTGTATATCAAAGAATAAACATGTGGATATGTATTTATTACCCAGTCAAATTAAAATCACCAAAAAGGTTGTATTTAAAAACAACAGAAGAAGAAAGAAAAGCAAAGCGGATATGATTAGAGGTACTCATGAATGGATGAAAACAGACCTAAGAAAATGAAAGATCTGAAACAAACTCATATAAAGGAGCCAAGAATCGACCCATATAAACCTAAGCAGTGATTCAGTCAGGCAAGGAAAGGCACGAATAAAAGAAGCAATAAAGTTAAAACGAGACAAGAAAAATCACAAAGTAAGGATTATTCACGACCTTTCAGGGATCGCTATCTTTTCCATTCCAATTCTCGGGTATCTGTTTTACGTGGCTACATCGGTTGAAAGAACTTTTCGTTCATTTGTTATCTAGTTTTTTTTTTNATTCTCGGGTATCTGTTTTACGTGGCTACATCGGTTGAAAGAACTTTTCGTTCATTTGTTATCTAGTTTTTTTTTTTCACGGTTCTATTCTGTAACTAAGTTATGAAGGAACTCAAATGAACTTGTGAATAAAGTTTTGTTTNGTTTTTTTTTTCACGGTTCTATTCTGTAACTAAGTTATGAAGGAACTCAAATGAACTTGTGAATAAAGTTTTGTTTCGCATTGCCGTCAAATTTCAAAACCAACTAAAATCACGAAGGAGAATGTCCTTGTGTAGGTATTTCCAGTTTTTGGCAAAAGAGAAACAGTTTGGAGGAAACTCTCGGAACCGTTTGCGCCTCCCTGCTCGCGTTGTCAACAAAAGGGTTTCTAATCCTTCTTTGCAAAAGGACTGAAAGGTTCGCAGGCTGCTTGTCCTATTCCTAACGGTGCCCTAGTTCATTGCCCTCACCAGGTACACTAGGTGGGTGGACTCAAAAGCCCAGCAGAAGGAAACTTAAGGGGTGTCATGTTCATGGAAAAGTTCGCCTTTGTCTGAAGTCAAGAATATGATGTTCGCAAAAGTATATGTGCAGCTTAATGGTTTAAAAATAAATAATTGAAACTTTTTATTGCGTCCCTAGTTCAATGCAGTTAATCGTATATGAAGTAGTGTTACTGCAATATACGCCTGATAAGAATTCAACTGTGTATTTTGTATGAAAGTTTCTTATTTAAGTGTTGATAACTTAAAGATTCGTACTGTTAATGACAACTTCCATGATGTTTATAAGACCACAAAGGCTATGTATACCATGGGCAGAGTTGTTCTCTGATACTTAATTTAATTTTCGGTACAACTAACCTAGGCAAACTCACTGGTCAATATTGCGTGTTTGCTTTTGCAACATGGGATTCCTAGATGTAATCGCTGGTAGGCTACGTTTATTTAATAGGTGAGAAACTTCCAAGTCAGCCTTCTAAACATACAAACAGGGACGACAAAAGTCCAATATAATACCAAAATGTTCGTTTTAGTAATTTTATTATGACGATATTTCCTTTCTAATTTTTCGCTTTCACATCAATAGTATTAGGACTTGGATTGAAACTGGCTGCTAGAATAAGACGTATCTATTTCCCTCAGGGTTTCCCGCTTTGAAACTAGTACCATGCATCCCATAACTCACGCAAATTATCTCTCTGCCGTTACTACTACTTAAACACATTCNGCTTTGAAACTAGTACCATGCATCCCATAACTCACGCAAATTATCTCTCTGCCGTTACTACTACTTAAACACATTCGCCGTATAGTCTTCCAGTTCAGTTCTGTAGCCTAGTTGCGGTTTCTTCACACTTTTTTATTTAAACCTTTCAAAAATCACCCCATTTGTGACTTTTTCGTTGTTTCTTAAAAATGTCATGAATCACAAGCATGTTATACTTGTGTTAACATAAAAGTATTTTATTTTATGTTGAATTGAACTTTTACTTATATTATATCTATACTTTAGAATATTTAAATTATAATAACTATGAATGAAAAAAAAATGAGAAAATAAGTGTTTCGGCCATGTCTTTATCTAAAATATTATTACACTGAGTGCGCACGAATGCTGTGCGTTATTCCTTGGTGTAATATTCTTTCTAGACTTGGTTAAACTTTGTTTGAATGAGACTGAGGAATATCCTGGANTGGTTAAACTTTGTTTGAATGAGACTGAGGAATATCCTGGAAGTAGAACTTAAGCAGAGCTTCAGAAAAATTGGAAGCAACCATGAATGTAACATAACAGCCCTTATTCATAGTATGTTTAGTAATCCTCAATTTTACGGATGGATGAATCGTGTTGAGTGTAATATTTCTTAAGGGACACGGTATTTGACCAAAACACCCATTTGGCAGAACATGCGCTTGGTTACATATGCATTTGGCAAAATAGGGTTTGACAGAAAGGTCATATGGAAGAATATGTGTTTGGCACAAGAAGCTTTTGGCATAGCATGTACTTCCTAAAACAGGCATCTGGCAGGTAAATCGTTTGGCAGAATAGATGTCTACATGACGTGCTTTTGGCAGAACAATAANCATCTGGCAGGTAAATCGTTTGGCAGAATAGATGTCTACATGACGTGCTTTTGGCAGAACAATAACTTAGTATAAAGTATTCCTAAACGATTTTCAGTGCCTGAAATTACGGTGAAAGCAATATTGCTCTTAATACATCAACAAAGAATTGAAAATAAAACTACACCCTTTGAGTTCTAATCAGTTATTTTAATATGCGCGAATTTTTTAGCTTCAGTTAAAGTAAATTGTTTTAATTTTANGCTTTGAAACTAGTACCATGCATCCCATAACTCACGCAAATTATCTCTCTGCCGTTACTACTACTTAAACACATTCACCGTATAGTCTTCCAGTTCAGAACTGTAGTCTAGTTGCGGTTTCTTCACACTTTTTTATTTAAACCTTTCAAAAATCACACCATTTGTGACTTTTTCGTTGTTTCTTAAAAAGTCATGAATCACAAGCATGTTATACTTGTGTTAACATAAAAGTATTTTATTTTATGTTGAATTGAACTTTTACTTATATTATATCTATAATTTAGAATATTTAAATTTTAATAACTATGAATGAAAAAAATGAGAAAATAAGTGTTTCGGCCATGTCCTTATCTAAAATATTATTACACTGAGTGCGCACGAATGCTGTGCGTTATTCCTTGGTGTAATATTCTTTCTAGACTTCGTTAAACTTTGTTTGAATGAGGCTGAGGAATATCCTGGAAGTAGAACTTAAGCAGAGCTTCAGAAAAATTGGAAGTAACCATGAATGTAATATAACAGCCATTCTTCATAGTGTGTTTAGTAATCCTCGATTTTACGGTTGGATGAATCGTGTTGAGTGTAATATTTCTTAAGGGACACGGTATTTGACCAAAACACCCATTTGTCAGAACATGCGCTTGGTTATATATGCATTTGGCAAAATAGGGTTTGACAGAAAGGTCATATGGAAGAATATGTGTTTGGCACAAGAAGATTTTGGCGTAACATGTATTTTCTAAAACAGGCATCTGGCAGGTAAATCGTTTGGCAGAATAGATGTCTACATGACGTGCTTTTGGCAGAACAATAACTTAGTATAAAATATTCCTAAACGATTTTTAGTGCCTGAAATTACGGTGAAAGCAATATTGCTCTTAATACATTAACAAATAATTAAAAATAAAACTACATCCTTTGAGTTCTAATCAGTTATTTTAATATGCGCGAATTTTTTAGCTTCAGTTAAAGTAAATTGTTTTAATTTTATAGCAATCTGTATATTATCCAATTAAGAGTATCTTATGTGCACGGAATGAAACCAGGAAAGTCCAACTTAGGAAAACAAATAAAAATATTTTCCCTTGATTTTGAGACTATATCGATTTAAAAAAAGAGTAAAACGACATTTTGGCATTAAGATGATTAGACTTAAATATTTGAAAAGTACACCATCTGTTTTACTTAAGAGCAGAAAATAAGTGAAGTACTTAAAATTTGATTTTTTTTCTAGACTTGCGATTACTTGGCTTTCATTTACTTGTAACCTTCTTATCTGCCAAATTTTCCACTTTAATGTTAGAAATCAAAAAGCATAATTGCATTCTTTTCACGTGTACACACTAAAAAACTCTTCGTCAAATAGATAAGAATAATTTTTTTTAACATGTCTTAAAGCTCAATAATATTATTATAAATTACCTCATTAAAAACGCCAAATTAAAAGAAGTTATAACATTAGTCAGTGTACTCCGTTCTGTTAAATTACACAAACTTCTGGCAAGCTTGTTCACCCTAACGGGGTGCTTTTAAACGAACTATATGGACTGATGCACAATGACACGCTTTCTTTCTTTAAACTGGGGCCTTTCAAAGGATCTGGGAACTTAGAGACTAGCGAAATTGTGCGGCGTTTAATGCGGAATTAATACACATCGCTCTCCAAACTGACACTCGGGCAACACCCCTCTATTACCTCCCTGAGATCTGCTCGACTTCGCCCCTCGTAAGGGTGGAATGTTGCGAAGGGGGGAGGATTGGTGGCGGGGAAGGCGCGACTGATGTGTTCGACTGTGTGCCGAGTACGGGCTGCTCTATAGGGCGGGTTGTTTTATTTACGTCATCATAATTGCCATAATGAGGCAGTGTAGGCATGCGTTCCTTTGTCATTTCTCCCACACGTAAAATGCAGTACAAAAATTCTCTTGCCTCTAAAACCCGTATGCCACAATTAAATTTTGCGTACAAGCTCGGGCGGAAGTTTCCACGAGACCTGCTACCCGAGTCTGCATGCAAGTAGTTATGGAGGGTTCTCTGGAATAACCTGTCCAACTTAACTTGTTGCCGCATAAGTAAACACGAATGCATTTCTTACGGGTTTGCTTCTACAACTGTGGTTCAGGAACAATCTTCACTCACGACTTCAGCATCATGCGTTTATGCACAGAGTTTAATCGTTTTCTTATTTTAAATAATTTAATAAATTGTTTAAAATAGTTTTAAATAAACATTAATGTTTACCGTATTTTTCTACAATGCTATTTTTAAACCGGTAAACATTCTGGTGTTTTTTATTTACAATTTATTCTCATTTAATAGTCTCACGCTCTTTTCTTAAAATAAAATATACGAAATGACTCTTCCGCCCTCTGTCTGATTGACTAAAACTTCAACCCTGCGGTAAACCTTCCATCGAAAATTGCACACGATCAATAAAGAAAACGTACATGAAAACTGCCAGCAGATGGCAATATCTTCCTTCGAGCTATCCACACAAGTCTCCACGCAGGCTTGCATGGAATCGTCCAAGGAATCTTCAATCGTAGCATTCAGGCGTAACAGAAGTACGCTACACTTAAGACCCTGAGTTTCACTTGACACCCCTCTCATCTCTTGCAATTTTATATTCCTGACTGTATATTGATAATTTGGCAGTATTTTAAAATATCCCTATATATATATATATATATATTCTAAGAATATTCATAAAAATATTTTTTGCTCCTCTTGCTTTAGTATTCCACTAAAAAGGTCGCCATGTTGAAGTTCGCTGGCGTCAACCATCCCATTTATAAATGGCGGGCCCGTCTAACCGAAATAAGTGAGCACGATTTGCTTCCATGCTTATCCTCAATCCCATTCCTTAAAAAAAAATTTTTTTTTAATTACAATACTCAGACGACAGTTGGTGAAATTTCTTTGGCCTATGCAAAGTGTTTCTAAATAACATAATATGAAATACCGTTACAAGGGGTACGCCTTCCTTGGAAACCCAAGCACCACAGGCTAACAAAGTCATTTTAATAGCGCACTGTTTTTAATAGATATTATCACCGTGAGCCCTGTATCACCGGTAGGGCAAATTTGCTTACAGTTAATATTTTAATGCCTGATAGTGGATTATATCCCACCACCCTCTGTCGTTGTTAGACGTGCTATCATATTTGCTAGCAGGAGAAACCACGTAAATTTTATGGTAATATTATCACAGAATTAGCGAATGATCTTTATGGTTTGTATGAAATAAAATCTTACTCTATTCCCTGCACATCCATAGTAAAGCGAACTCATCTTGCAGGTAGTCGCGCTACTGTTAAGTCGATGTTAAACCACCATAAAATCATCCTAACAAGGCACTTCCCATACAAAATATTAGAAGCCGTTACAAAAACTGTCTATATATACACATTTGTATTATCAAATGTTAACGCCTAAAAAAAAAAAAAGTGTATGCTGCTTGCAAGGGTTTGGAGTTACCAGGGTAGTAATATTTTGATTGTTTCAATATATGATATTTCCTGATTATGGGTGTGGTCTAAGAGTTTTTTAGAATACCTTACGCAAATGTTATTCACAAAAATGTTGAAGCTGTCCGTTAGTTTTAAGATGAGAAACACTACGTAGGATGTTACGAATTGTCTTCGTGTTGAATGTTTGTGTAATTTTTAAAATTAAGTATTATTTTCTATAACGACTGATATTAAAAGACAAAAAAAACATACGACTTCGCTTATTCGTTACTGAATACAAAACTGCGAATAAGTACATTAATTCGTCCAATATTTCATTCACTGTCCTTAGCCTAATTTTTGTCGTGCTTGCAAAATATTTTCATTTTAAGCAAGGGATAGTTTATCTACTCTCCCTTTAAAAACGCTTACTTTTACAAAAACTAATGTTTTTAAAATTAACAGTTTTCTTAAGTAAAAGACATTGCAGATTATTTTTTAAAAAAAGTCAATTTTGGTGTCGCCTTTCGAAGAAAAGACTGTATTTGCAGTAGTGGTGGGCATACATTTAAATTACTGCAAAACAAAAAAAAAAAAATATTCAGAAAACCAAATGCATAATAAAACATTCTGGTAACAGAAACATATATATAAATTACTCTAGCATTCCCAGTGNATTCAGAAAACCAAATGCATAATAAAACATTCTGGTAACAGAAACATATATATAAATTACTCTAGCATTCCCAGTGGCTTAAGGTAATGTTTCTCCACCTCAAAACGAAATCGTTCCAAATAAAACCTTTCCAGCGCCACAGACAGTAAAGATGATTTGACAGTGTTCCTGGTTCTGTGACGCAACACTGTAAACGGCGGTCTACGGGAAAGTGTGACATTGGTTTCACTCTTTGAAAGAAAGNCCTGGTTCTGTGACGCAACACTGTAAACGGCGGTCTACGGGAAAGTGTGACATTGGTTTCACTCTTTGAAAGAAAGTCGTGGTTGGCCAGTGTCACACGTGACGTGAATGGGTATGTTATGGAGATGAGTCTGACATGGCGGTCCTGCGACGCAGCGGACTTCTCTTGTTGGTGTGTTACCGGCCAGATTTACAAATACGACTTCTCCGAGTCCATCTACGGAGCGTTACAAGTCAGCTTTCTGAAATAAGAAAACAAACACCGAACAAGAACTGGTTGGCAGAACAGTTGCTTTGCTTCCTGGCTCAAGAACAACAGAGCGTCGGGTATTTCCAAGGACATCGCCTTCCACATAACGTGACACTTGCGTTGAATTGTTTTCACGTGTTGGACACGAAGTTTGTGTTTTTATTTGCTTGACTAATATATTAACAATAATTTACAACATGTAGATTTCTGATTGCAAATATAGCTAACCGAACATTTGTTTTTGAACTCAGGCTTTACTTCGTTCAAGATAGGATTGTAAATGGCAAGTTTAAATAAACTGCTGGTACTGATTTTTGTTATCGGGCTTAAGTTTCGTTCTGTGTTTACAAGTGCCTGTTATTTCCAAACTTCTTTTCGGTTTTAAATGTAACATTTATTGAGAGCGGGGAAAAATTTTAAAATTTTAGTTTAAATACAACCCACTAATTGGTTACTTTTAAGACAGTTTTCTTAATGAACCAATATTTTTATAAACTCGCAGATGTATGTACATCAACAAAATCGACAAATATTGTGGATATGTTGAAAAATGCTAAAAACATTTGGTTTTTACTTGGGATATATTTCCATATTACAGCAAACATAAATAAAATTTCAATTTTAGTAAGTAAATATTAAATAATTTTTTCCCCAATACGCAAGATAGAAGTAAAACATTGTTATCTATACTGGCGCACAGCGTGTGAGCAGTCGGGCCTCCTGCAACTGAGCATTTGAGGTTTAAACAGGAGACATAATTCAGAGCAACATTCCGTAGGCACAGCGCTCAGGCTAGCAATATATTTCGGCCACAATTTCTGCCACTTCAGTAATTTCGTTTGCCACATCAGTCATGAGAGTAATCAATGCCGTGCACACCGGCCAGATCCCTTCGTCTGATTTCAGACAACGATAAATAAAGCATCCACCATACTTTAATAATTGGATCCAGTTGAATGCAATCCAATAGAAAGAGATTGCGCTCCTTCCAATCGCGGCGGGTGGGCGTGGTTACCACCTCACCTCCTGTCAACAGCAACCTACAGAGTTGAATCCGCACTCGCCACCTAGATGGGGCCGAGGTCTATCTAAACTCTACGAACGCGCTTCGTAAACGAGTCCTCTTACTAGGCGGACCAGACCAGCGTCCCTTCGTTAGCGAGCATCAACCCTTTGAAAGTGGGCCGACGACACGCCGCTTTTATTCGCCAAGGGGTACTGAGCGACAAGAGCCCATCACCAAACCCAGCACAGCAGTGTCCAGTGGGGGTTGGGTGGGGTGGGAATGAAATCCTCCCTCTCCCCTCCACCCGCCCCACACCGTTACAACCCTCCAGGCAAATACCCGCCTCCAGGCCTCCTTCGAGAAATAAAACAAACGGATCTTCAAGCCCATTCAAATTATTTTCATTAATAAAGAATGAAAACGAAGGTTTTTTTTTCATTAAATCACTTCACGCGTAGTATAATTAGGACTATTACGAAACCTAGAAATCTAATAAATATTTTTTCTGTAAACTACACAAAATACAACTTATCGTCTTAACAAACCCAGCAGTTGTAAATATTTGGTCACTGGAATTGGCTTAATTTTGGTTTTAACTCACATTTGGGTTTAGTAATATTTATGTTTCACGCATGGTTGCAATGCCAATTATTCATTATAGCCATGGCATGACTAGTGTTTATTTATTTATTTCGACTTTATTTATACTGGCGAAGTTAAGGCTTCAATGCCTCCTATTACACTTAACCAGGTATAACATAATGTACACATCCATATAGCTGAAGGATATACTATCAACAGAAAAGAAGAATCTATGCAACCCTTTTAAAAGAGCTGAGAACCAACGATAGTAGAAAATTACAGAAATATGTTTTCTGTGGTTAAAAGGACTTTTATTCATGTTAAACTCTTCGATTCTCGCCAATGTTACTGTTACAAAGCGTGATAAATTTTCAGTCTTAATCTTCAGAATGCCTCAAGCAAACATTTCAACTTAACGTTAATTTTGTACGCCAAAGCCACGCGTAAATATCGGAGGGATCTGTGTATATATGGCACCAATGCTCGTTGAAAGAATGCATTTTTGTCTTCATACCGTACTTAGTCCAAACATTGCTAAGAGTATGCCGTATGCACGATTAAATTAACCTGTTTTATAACAAGAAGAAATTATACAGTGACGTCACGTGTTTACCACATTTATGTTTTGCAACTAGTAAATAATGACTTTTTCTTCTTGTTAACCCTTTCAGTCCTGAGTTAATTTACGAGCTCAAGTGTTGCAATAGTTAAATTTTTATGTGGGTGCGGTACATGCATCGGGCGTGCTTCTGGAAACCAACCAACAACGTACTGTGTGTTCGTTGATGTCAGCATTAGCCATTCGCAAATGTCAGGTCAGAAAATTCAGCAGATAAGATTTCTCTCAAGTAAGACGCTCAAAACACCGGACACTGGTTCCTTGTTTGTGTACAGTGCCGACCATAAATAAACTTTATCTGAAACATGCCCTCGAACATGGACATGGGGACTAAAAGGGTTACCTTCGCCGATTTACGTCATGCAAGCAGGTGGCCAAATGTAACTTAGTATGAAAGTAGCCTGATTTGAGCACAGAACTTCTCTTACAAGAATACGGCGTTTTACCACCATCGCCACGTTGCCAACACGATAAGAAACATTTAGGGCAAGTAACGTTTGCACAATTTAAAAGTAAAATGTGAACGAATCTGTTAAATCGTTTGTAATAAAACATCAACTTAAAACTGCGCCGAACAATTTTTTGTAACCCTATTATGTAAGCACTTTCACAACAGTATTTTTATATAATTTTTGCAAAGATAACGGTAGGTTTGCCTCGCTGCTAATTATTCCACTTATCCGGAGAGTCAAGGCAAATTCAGATTTCATGTGATTTGCAAGGATCGTTTGACACGAGTTTCCAGTTACCAAAAATATTTTTATGGAAGAGCATTCCAAGTTGTGCAGACTATATTGATTTGTTTCACTGCAACTCGACAAAAACAAATATCACACACAGCTGTGAATTTTTGTTATAAAAATACAATATTTTTCAACTTTTAAGTAAAACCACAATTTTTTTGTTTGTGATGGGTTAAACAAATAACGTTGTAGTAAAAAAAAATTTTTGCCGTTTAATAATTTAATTATTTACACAGCTTCCGTTCAGCGACAACTATTATTAGGCTGGATACACCTAGAAGAGGTTTTTCCGTCCTAGTTAAACAAAACTCACTGACCGGAGTCCGACGATTTATGTGCCACCACATGGGACACGCAAATTACAGTAAATAAGAAAAAAAAAAGTATTGCTTTGCGTTAAAATTTTATTCAAATTGCAATGTTTATGCTGGTGGAAACCGAAATCGAGTATTATAAGTGTAGAATAAGAATAACGGTGTCATATTAGTGCCTTTGACAGTCAACAGCATTATTTTAAACGGCAATGTTAATTTTACAGAAATAACGTTTTGGTGCAGTAACAAAATGTTACCGTTGTAAATACAGCTTTCACCAATATTTTTAGTGGCAAAAATTTAATTTTTGTCAATGAAAGTACTTTGTATTAATTACAACTATTTTGTAACATATTAATGATACAGATCTGCGTGGTCCGCACAGTAGCCTATAATTTTTGCTTATCGCACCAAAACATTTGCGAAGTTTTTATTGTACTGAAAAGATAATATTTGGAGCCTAGTAGAGCTAGAAGTTGATTTATAAGGTGTTTGAGAACTTTTAAAAGTCCTGCTCAGTTCATTTGTTCGCCAATTGTGTAGCTTTCAGTAACTCATAGGCTAATCACCAACATTAACACGTTCCTTAGGACTCGTTCCCTTGCAAAGATTAAATTAAACTGTGATATAATTAGAAAAATAAATATCTCTCTAACTGATATGTCATCAACAACACTCCAAAAAAGTAAAACATTACGAATTTCATTTCAACAGCTACTGTTTTAGAAATTACCGTTCTAATATGACTTTGAGACATATGTTAACTACGGTTATTAAATCACTGGTTATATTGCCAGTTGACGTTTACGTTAAGGAAAGGGATATTTTCCAAGTCGAGTTCAGAAATTTTTAATTAACCATGAACCAGTTTTATAGTGATTATAAAACTGAATACAGAAATAAAATGAAAAAATAAATAAATTTGGAACACGTTTAAGACGACCATGATGCGTGGGGTGAAGACAAGGTCACACTCTAACAGCACAAAACAAAAGGACAAGAACAGGTGTTCTGAATAAACTATTAGCTATTGCAGATGAAATAAGCTCAGACAGGTTAAGGGACGCAAAGAACATTGTTGGGCTCATAAAAACCAAAACAAAAAAAATATAGGAAATAGAACGTGGACATAGCAGATGAAGAAAGGCTCATTACAGGAGCAAGACAAAAGACCAGACGACAAAGGACGAATGGGGAAGACTTTAGACACGATGGTAAGAAATGCTGCGTACACGTCTGCTAGAGAAAAGGATATGCAGGGAGAGAAGAAATTGTATATTTGAAAATAGTTCGATAAGCAGGATGTCGGCATTGCTATTAACCTGAAATATAATAAACAACAGCGATAAAAAAACATCTAAATTATTTTCATTCATTTCCCACTACTGAGTTAATCCATGGTGTGGTGTATTGTTTATAAAAATTATTATTCAATATAACAGTTGATCGAGAGAGAAAATCTTCAAAGCGGTAACAATAACGACAATGTTGTCATTAGATAACATAAGACTACTTATTGACGATAAACATTGATGCAATAGATACAAGTTTTTGAATTTTACGTGTAAAAGTCCCTTAAATAAATCCAAATATGCATATGCCTTGAAAAAAATAACCTGTACAAGGGCACGCCTATAGAAAGAAAACTGTAAAATCCCCATTTATGGAGAATATATAGACATTAAAACCTCAAAATGACAAATGGGGCTTTTTACCTGTTTGCCCAGGGTGTATAATGGTTTACTTATTGGCCAGTTTAGTTACAGATCAGCCGAACGTCAAATATCCACTATTATGGTATTTGTACTGTGAGTGCCATCTGCGACTTCGTTAATGTTGACTAATCGCATCTACAAATATGCTAGTAACCATCAACAATGGAGAAACACTGATGACATCATTAAGATGTCAACGATGAACTTGTGACTATTGTTTAGTTGAGAACAGTATGACGTGCCGAAAACGTTTTATGGCGATAAACGTTTCCACGTATTAGACTATATAAAAATGTATGATGATATAAAATATATAATTTTTTTAATTAAACACAGAAAAAAAAATTTGTATCACCTACTAAATGTTTTATTCGTATTCTTCTTACCAATTTGTTTTCGTGGTAAACACAAAAAAATATTTTGTAAACACCACTTAACTTCTGTGGCCACAAAAAAAATATTTCATAGTGACTAGAAAAATATCTGGCAGGGTGACTTTCCGACAAAATATTTTTGTCCATGAAAAAATATATGTGAAGAACGTTAATGTAAAATGTTTGTTGTTTATATTTCTCCATTTTTATTATAAGTTATGAATGCCATGGATATTGTTGTTTATATTTCTCAATTTTATTATAAGTTATGAATGCCATAGATAAGATGATAGGCTCTTCACAGTTAATTTGAGTACTTTTGAAAGCCCTGCTTCGGAGCTACTTTTCTTCTCATTTTGTATCCTTCTGCCTTATATAAAACGAGCATTGCCGTGGACATTATCACTCCATTCATGCGCGATCCAAGTGAGACCGAGCAAATTTTAGGGAATAAAATGTGCCAATAACAGGAAAGCCGTGCTCTAATGTGTTTGAAACAAGAAACACTGACTTTAGTGGCTGTAAATTAAAACATTACACTAACAATACAACGTCAAGTCGTAGAATTATTTTTTTTCCTTCAATTCGCTGCCAACATACACCGAGAAAAATGTTTGTTGCAGCCAGAAAATTAATTTTTTTTATATGGCCAAGGATAAATTTAAGTGCCCCAACAAAATATTTTGTTGAGTAAACGAAGCTTGAAAAGCAACTAAATTAATATGTTTCATCTAACAGAATACACGATTGAATAAACAAAACCTCTGTTGGGCCAAAAAAAAATTGACTGTCGACAAAATATTTAGTTGAATCAATTGTAAGTGTTTGTTTGGCCTCATGTGATCGTTCTAAAATATAGTTGGAGAGTTTGTTTGTAGTTTTTGTGACAATTAGGATAGCAACAGTGTGACGTCTTAAAAATTGCATTTTACCAGTTGGTATTAACAGACTTATTTTTAGTGATTGTCACATGTACTATTTAATTATTTACTGTTTTATTGTATGTTACAGCTACCGCATTAATAACATTATTTAATATTTAATTTGAATGGCAAGTATATTATTCAATTAGAATTGTTATTTATAATTTTATTCGTATTTGGGAGTCTTTCTCAAATAATGAAAAGAGGTTTCTAAACAGAGGCGACGGGCCCAAGCGCTGTTTGTTATTGGTTGTCATGGTAACGCATACTGGGAAAAAAATTGTTTTAGGAACCATTTAGACTTTTAAAATAGGAACAGCTATCTGATGGGTGGTATTTACCAACTTAACAACGTTAACTTACATTGTAATACCAACAGAACTGTTTTTGGTATTCCTGCCTGTGATCGTATCTGCTATTGTGCTCACGGTTGCTACAGCAGAGCACCGTGTTCCCACTACAAAACAGATACAGTAGTACCTCCAGCAGAACAACTTTAGCAATATTTGTATTGTTCCCACAACAATAAGTATTGTAACAACCTAACAGAATGTTCTCTTGCTGCTACCCTTAAAACCGATTACAAAACTGCTCAGTTGCCAGCAACAGAACATTCTGTTGGGCTACTACTATAGTCATTGTTATGGGCATAATCCAAATATTGTTGAAGTTGTTCTGTTGGAGGTACTATCTGTCGTGTAGTAGGAACACAGTGCTTTGCTGTAGCAACCGTATGCACATTAGAAGATACGATCACAGCCACGGATACAACAAACTGTTATGTTGGTATTACTCTGTATGTTAACATTTTGATAGTACCAACAACCCATTAGATGGCTGTCCCTATTTTAACATTCTAGATGGTTCCTACAAACATATTTTTTTTCTTGGTGGGCATGTATTGTAATTTTTGGCATAGCTATCTCGGGATTGGCGCTAATTTTAAGAATTGCGATATGTAAGTTAAAGGAGCTTTAGGCCACATTGTTTCCGCCAGGCAGGACGCCAACCCTGTGGGTTTTGGCCTGGTAGGCTTTCAACTGAATTTGATAATAATTTTAACGAGTACGAGAATTTCATACAGACTGCCCAATGTGGGTGAATACCCGCAGCTTTGCGCGATAAGAAGAAAGTCTGTACGGGCTGCATACGAGGATATTTATTTAATTTCTAGTTTGTGCTACCTCGAGGTTTAGTGGTTCATAAACGACTTTATATGATGTACCTTAGGGAAGATCCTGCAGAAGACTTGTCATTGAGGCGAATGCCTACTAACCCCAGCCGACACGAAATCTTCCTGGTCCTACTGTAAAATTGTATTTCAGATAAATTGATTCAAATGTTTAACCGCAGACACTACAAAAAAATTAGTTTTATTAATTTGAAGATTTTATTTCTTAGCAATCGCCATCTTGGCTTGAATGATTGAGTTGCTTATATAATTTGCCTACCGGGCCCTTTAAAAGATTCATACTCTGCCAACGCTAGTTCGGAAATAACAATTTTTATTAATTTTTATTTTCAAGAATAATAAGAAAATATGCTATCAATGAACTAAACTCATTTCAATAGAGATACAGTCACGAGAGCTGCTACTGTTACCTAAGACCACACAAGTTAATGCTCACTTTGAAGTTTTTCACTGATCCTATTATTAATTTCGCACAACTAATTTTCTTATTCAAGCCACTGGTATCAGAACTGAATTTTTTGTTTAAATTCAATTCCATCTATTTTTCATTAAGTCTCTGTGGTGATACAATTTCTGTAGTTTGTGGTAGTTTTGAAGCATTCCTTTCCCAGTTTACATGTCTATCGTTTTCAGTCGACTTGAAACTTCTGAAGTCTGAGTTCCGGAGAAATCTACCTATGTATGGTAAGAAAGGTAAAAAGGGGTTGTAAATTCGATGCAAATTATCCTGTCCCGGTGAGCCGGGCATACTCAAACTCCGGGACAGTACCTCGGTGTTAGTAGTGTTATTCAAACAGTTTCAAACCAAGATATGTTTCCTAACACAATTGTCCATATCTTACGTCAAACATAATATTACAACAGTGTTTGTTAGTGCACTTACTGGTGCTTAATAATGGTACAAAAATCGTAATAAAACAAGTTCAGCGGGAGACTAAAAAGTAAAGCTGTAAAACTTGAAATATTTATTTATGCTCGTTGTCCAATATTTGAAATGTATGTATTTATTTAAAAACTATTCCTACTTCATCAGTAGTTAATTTACAATTTAGTAAGTTGCTAGAGCGTAACGCTCACACGTAAACGATATAATTTCATGTTTAATTCGGGCTTTCTATTTTTTTTTAAATATGAACAGAAACTGTCTAATACACGTAGAATCAAACATATATTTTGCTACACCAAACAAATGTTACTTATTGAGCCAAATAAATGAGAACAAGCCCAATAATTTGATTTCAACAACAAAATATTTAACTCGCCCTATACAAACAATTAATTTGGTTGCTCTTAAATTTTGCTTGATTCAACAAACCCTTTTATTCAGTGGGATCCTGCATGAAAGTGTTGTGCTCTAACGTATACACAGTTACAAGAAGTGACTTTTTTTTTCAAAGGTTGATTTAAAAAGTGCTCACTTTACCGTGAACAGCCTTTACCTGATGCAATCGTGGCGCTAGAGTTACTGACTAAATTCAATCAGTCACTTTTTTGCTCCAGTGTTCAGGCATGTCTTTCCGGGAGACAAAGAAGCAGTTGCCCATGCAAAAGATGAAAAAAATTGTTTGTTTTTTTCTTCTCGTGGCGAAGTGGTTGGCAGCAGTGGCCGGTCCCGCCGGCTGGCAGCCGCCCAGCTTATGCGAAGGGGACCTGCGTGGGCCGCCAATGGGATAATGTGTGTTTGCCCTCTGAGCAGATTAACTCCGGTAGGAACTGCTTCCAGCCATTCAGCAGCGCTCACGGCTTCATCGCGCGCCTTGGCTGGCTTCTTCGGACTGCATCTCTCTACTTGCCCCACTGCTCCCATTTTTTTTACAACCTGTAAACGATTATTTACGAACGATATGTGGTTTTACGCTCAGTGGTGGAGAATCCATGAGCCAGGTAAAGCGACAACTGCAACTAATAGGAGGTAAGTGGGTGCCTCAACTGACATATGTGGCGGAATAATGTGATACGTTCTTACCACTCAGCAGTTTTTTATAGGGCGTCTGGTGAACTGTTGCAAGGTAAGCTGGTGTTAGCTCTGTGCTGTTACCCGTTGCTTGCTAGTTTACACTTCCGCCACTAAAACGTAGCTCGGCAGCTGAAGCCACAGGACGCGTGTAGTGGATCCCTTGCTGCTCGCTTGTGAGTGGTCGGAATGCATTCAGTTTCCTTAGGCAGCACGTTGGTTACTTGTTCCTGGTGCGTGCACCGGCAATGTACAGCATTGAGCAAGCACCAGCTTATCGTGCAACACTTCACCACACGCTACCGATATTTAATGATAAGAGAAACCGTTATGCAGCAGTATGTGCTTTGCTGTTTGTTTACACACTTGAGCTCCATACACACGACTGCAGTTCAAGAGTAGGTCTTCCCGAGGGCGAGTCAGAGGTTGTACCAATGCTTCACCTCGCTCGGTAGGGATGGAAGATATTGAAAACCTCATCAGTCCTTAACTTGGGTCTAAAACCCTACTGCATTTGGCTACGCGGCAGCTTGTATGACCCGCCTTTTAGGGCATTCTGTGTTCGATCCCAGCCGGCTGAACAAAAAATTGCTTTACAAATGCTTTTATAGTTCGTCCCCACGCAAATTCCGATATAATTACTANCCAGCCGGCTGAACAAAAAATTGCTTTACAAATGCTTTTATAGTTCGTCCCCACGCAAATTCCGATATAATTACTAAAACCTGGAGTAGGAATTTTGCGAATTCTTCTGGTGACAGGGTAGACTTTTGTTGTAATACTGTCATTGACAGAACTTCTTCAGACACGCCCTGTGTGTCTTTCAGTCAGTAATAAACGGTACACAATAGTGTGAACGAGTCACGTGCAACGAAAGCCAATTAACACTCGATAATGGTTAGAGTAAGTTATAGTGCTGCGAAGCATACAAATAAATTCGCGAAATACTCGTGGGATCTAGTGATTATTTAAAATATGCCTTTATAACCACTTTCTCATTGGAATAAGACGCTGGAAATAAGAATTAACTGAATGTTACAAAAGGCATATACCTATATAAAGACCGTAAAAACTCGAGAATCCGGCGACACGTAGTAAACAAGAATCCACATCCGTTTGTAAACGCAAATTTATGCCGACTATTATAGGCTCCTTGCTCCCATTGAGATTGAGTCTGCATTTTTCTGCGCGTTTATAACAGTCTTTAAGTCCTTAAGGAGGTGTAAAATAGTCGCGGGCTAATTGCATTGGTTAAACATACGTACAAATATATTAAGTCTAGCTTGTCCTCAAATAAATTTGCGAATTTTTCAGGTCTCTAGGCATATAGCCTACATCAGTGAATTACCTANTGTCTAGCTTGTCCTCAAATAAATTTGCGAATTTTTCAGGTCTCTAGGCATATAGCCTACATCAGTGAATTACCTAGGCTTTCTAACCCATGATCTCACGCTCCGATAGCTGGACGATTTAGAAGAGACTCCGACACGAAGGTGCGCATCATTGCTTTGACTGGGCCCGACTACAGTGCTGGTACATGGGGCGCCAGTGAAGCGTATTTATCACATGCTACTTCTCTCCACGAACGCCGCGTGATGAAATGACTTGAAAATAAGTAGCGAGGCCGGACCCTGAACTTGGCAGTGCCGCAATGTCTGGCGATGACAAGCAGGATTGACGATGAGCAGCCGTTCGGGTTGCAGGGACTCACCGACATACCACACGCGAGTTTAACTAAGACACTTGCCGACAACACTAAGTCATGTACTACGGATATGACGACGCTGCGACACGCCAGTCGGGGGACTGATGGGGAGCTTCACTCCCCTGCCGATATACCCGCCAACACATAAATACGGGCCCGCAGCCCAGCTGAGACATGTATACATAGAGGCCCACCGCTGGCTCTGTGTTTAGACCCAAGTCTGTCAAGCTGCAAACTAGATTTGTAGACCCACTCGAACGAGTAATGGGAACTTCGATTCCCAAACTTGTGAAAGCACTGCCCCCAGAGCTATACAGAGCTCGGCAGAGCTGGATTGAAACATTTCTTGCCGATAACCAGAGTCGCCAAGGTGAGGAAAGTAGAGGACACAATTCAAGGGCGGATAATGATGTTTCAACCCTTTAGCTCGTGGTGATGTATACACTGGACACACTACAGGAAGTGGTTTTTTGATGCAAATTATACAGAGTAGAAAAAGGTATCCGATAAGGAACGTCCCTTCCGTGCTAAGGGATATAATTCGTTGTTGAGACTATTGGTCTATTCGCGGGTTCCTTCACACTTTTTTAAATCAAAACTTTGAAAAATCACCCCATGTATGACGTACTTGATTGTTTACTAATATGTAATGTATCACAAGCGGTTAAAACTTGTGTTATAAAAATACATTATTTTTTATTAAATTGAATTTCTACTTATATTTAATACATAAATCATAATATTTCATTTATAACTAATTAGAATAAAAACAGGGAGAAAATAGGTGTTTTGTCAATACCTAGTAAGAAATATTTCTTATGCAAAAATATAATTACACTGATTGCGCACGAATGCTGTGTGCTGTCCTTTAGAAGTAATTTCCTAGACTCAGTTAAACTTTGATTGCATGAAGCGGTTGAAGATCCTGAAATTAAAACTTTAACAAGTTGTAAGTAACCGAGAATGGACCACATAGTTGTAGCATAAACAAATGCAGCCAATAACATCAAACACAAATGCATTTTTATTGCTCCCGGCATACGACAGGGCGTTGTACTGGTAATAGTGCAGTTCCAGCAAAATATTTGTTCGTCGCGACGCTTAAAATCACTTCGTTCTATATATCAGAAAGAGTTGACCCTTTCAGACTTAAACTTTCGGTTTCATATATTGCAGAAAATGTTTATTTTTTACGTGTGCGGTACTTGAGCCGGCACAGCAATTGTTTCGTTTGGCAACCAATGGGTTGCAGGCGTCGTGTTCGGCTATGGACCATTCGTAGCCAAGACGAGTAGCATGGTTGATGGATCAGTCACCCCCGGGGAAGATCACTGGAAACTGAGTCTCGCAAAGTATCTACCAAAAAAAAACATTACTGTATGTTATGTGTACAGTGAGTCTGAATGGGTTAAAGGCACGCGTGGAAACAATTTTACGCACAGTCATCAGGAAACTTGCTCGACAGTTCAACGTTTCCAACTGGACATTTGCGAAGGTCTGCAGCCAATATGGAAGGTGGGGAAGAAAGTCCGACAACTGGTAACCGCGTGAAATGCCAGAACATCACAAAGAGCAGCAGCTAAAAATACTCAGTAATATAGTAGTTCGTCACCACAATGATTCCTGTTTGATAGTATTTCCACGTGTGATGAGAAATGGGACCTGAAGGATAACTGCAAGCGAAGTGACAAGTGATTGGATTTTGGAGAAACCTCCAAACACATGAATCGTTCGTTAGTCATTACGCGTTATTTCCTTATTTTCCGTGCCAATAACATTGTACAACAACAGCAACAACAACGAAAGCAATAACTCTGACTCTAGTCTATGACTTTGCGATTCTAGTCCCGGAGCTTTCGCCGTCACTGGAGTTACGATGTTATTTCCCATCTGAGGTGGCTTGCATCCGAAGCTGGTCGGGAAGAGTTTCTCTGGGTTAAACCGCTGAAGTGCCAAGGGCGACATGCCTAAGACTCGTAGCGATTCCTTCCCAGCTCCAAGATGGTAAACACAGTCCTCACCACTGAAATGAACATTATCTAAATTATTACCTGACAGTTCATGACTTAAATTAAAAAATGTCCCTTCTACAAAACAAAAAGCAAAAATTAATTTAATTTGTAATCTACTGTTAGTACATATTGAAATAAAGGATTCTTCCGGATGTCCCAAATTAACGTTTACACTCTTTGTAAGTTAATAACAGAGAAACTATTAAAGACAAACTTATGAGAATGCGTATATTTGACACTGTAAGGACAACTATCGACGTGTTTGAGCGCGTGTAGCCTTTCTGCTGTTTTCAGTTCTGTTTATAACCACAAGCGGCAGCACTACAACTGTAGAGGAAATGGCGGAAGTGATAAGATTTCCATTCCAGCAAAGTAAGTGTATTTTAAAGTGTTATTGGAAATATGAGAACATGATTGAGGTGCAGAGGCAATGGTGGGCAGAATTCAATGCTGTGCCACCACCATGTGCAACAATGACACAGTTACTTGACAAGTTCGAGAGGACTGTGTGTGATGTGAAGATAGGACTGTGCGGCAGGTAAAGATCGACAACGGACGAAGGAAGTGTGGGGTCTGTGTTGCTCTCATTCACACATTCCTCCGGGAAGACAAAGTCTGTCAGCAAGTTGCGCGTGTCAGGTGTCAGTAAATCAAGTGTCAATTGCATTTTAAAGCAAGTAAATTGGAGGCCCTACAGTCTCGCGTTACTTCACGCTACGAATGAAGACGACCCATATAAGTGTGCTGATTTTTGTGTACATGTGCAACGACAGCGAACATTTTACTTACGTCATTATTTGGTCCGATAATTGAACTATTACCCGCCAAAACTGTGTATACTGGGTTGATGAAAATCGCCACACTGTGGTAGAGCAAGCAGTTTATCTTCCTGTGTTAACAGTGTGGTATGGTATGTCTTCCAGAGGACTTTTGGGACCATTCCTCTTTGACCGGCAGGGGAAAGTTACTGTACTATGTTGTAGGAAAACATGGTGCCAGCTGTTCACCAACTCTACCCAGGTGACAACAGTTTTTTTTTCAGCAGGATGGTGCACTAGCACATTGCCATCGAGATGTACAGTCGATCCTAGATGAAACATTCGTTGAAAGGTGAACAGAGCGACAAGGAAGTGTTGAGTATCCGTCCAGGTATTCAGATTTAAAGACGTTAGATTTGTATCTGTGATCAACTCTGAAGAGCACTGTGTACGCCACAAAGCCACTGACACTGAACGTTATGAGAGAAGCGATTGTGACCGTCTTGTGAACCCACTCTCATGGAAACCATAGTTGCTGTTTGTCGTTCTGTTCTACAACATTGCAGACGATGTCTCGCTGCTGATGGCGGATATTTTGAACATCTGTAACTGGTATTAACATTCGCACACACCCAACGTTGTTCTTATAGCATCAAATAGGCTAAAAGTAGTCACATAATATTGTATTTATTCACGTTCGAAGAGTGTACATTTGAGATACCTAGCAATTTGCAAAACCACTGTCAAGGAATCATTAATACAGGGAGACTAGGGTGTGGAATAGATAATTATGCCACGCTTTGCAGAAAATAACGAAATGCACCTGCACTTATGTAAAAAATTAATCTTCGTCTGCAGTGACACGTAGATACCAACGATTCACTTCTTTGGCTCACACTGACGATACTGACAGGCAACTTAGCTTTTGTTGCGTAATTTCTCCCGCCTGGGATTTCCCGTAAAAAAAGCCAACAATGACTACTTTGAATGCTGCAGATACGTTAGCTGCCTTCCAGAACTCAGTAGTTGTGTGAGACAAAAAAATAACCACTTAGGCTATTTCCAGCCAACCTCGTAGAAATACGTTACAATAGGAGCAGAAATTTGAAACTGAATACGCAGGAAGTTTTGAATTTAAATAATTTGTTTTACTGGTGAAAATATTTCCCAATGTATTTACGCCCACGGAGTCTGGTTACGTGGATGTTGAACTGCGTTACGGGATGTCTAAACATCACGGGTTTATACGTAACTACTTAAACTATTCCCAGCGGGTTCATCTACGAAATAAGAACACACGCCTTAGTTGGTTAGTCACTGGTACTTCCAATAGGACATCCATGTTATGAATATTATTTCGGAGTCCTCCGCAACATAATTAAACCCGGCCTTTCTCAGACTGATGCAGCTGAAAACATACTAAACGAATTCATGTGAAACTAGGATCGGTGACTGCTCTGAACGTTGATACAACATTTCTGTCATAAAAACGATACAAGATATCCGCTTGAAGTCCCATATCACTGAGGAAAGGTTTGTCCCAGCCAACAAAAGACTTGTTTTCATATGGCCAAACGAATCTTTAGTTGCTGTAACAAAATATTTTGTCGAGTAAGCAAAACTTGAAAAGAAACAAAAATTTATTCTGTTTATCTAATAAAATGTTCACTTAAGTTGAAAAAAAAAGTTGTATTTTTGTCCAACAATATTTGACTGACAACGAAACTTTTTCGTTGAATCATGTGTGTTTCGACACGTACAAATGAGTATTCTTTCTCCTCAGATGGACCTTTCTCTCAGCGTAGCTAAACGCTTTCCTTCAAAAACGCCTTCATGCCAGTTCATTACTTTGAGCGTAGATGCGGCTGGTATAGTCATGCCAACATAGTATTTTGCGCTTCGTCGTTTCTGTGCCTCGCCCACACAAACAAACCTCACACCAGACGGAGGGAGCTTTCACAAAGAGACCGCCTTACGTCAGCTCACGCGCCGACAAAATTACTTCGATATCGCGCCGCTCGTTCGGAAATAATCCGTTAAAAAGACTGCATGTGTGCGACGTAAGCAGCAGAGGAATCACTGTAAAAAAAATTCTGGTACACTTCCTAAACTCTGGTGGAAGTTTTTAACCTATACATTGCGTGGAAATATTACCAAACATCAAACTGCAACTGTAGGGACGTTTAGTATCACTACTATACAAAGTTGGGAACTTCCCTAGGCATTTGAGTGTTTTCTGAGAAAATGTAGGAACTTTACCATGCATGTATGGGAAAATAATTTACCATACGTGCTTTGTCACTGCAAATATACACTGACATGGTAAATTTACAAATAATTTCTTAGAGTGCAAAGTGTACTGCGGATTATTAAAGCAAAATATACATTTGAGTAGACAGGTATGAGGAAGAGGCCCTTAAATGTTTACACCTACGGTGATTTAATGAAATTAAGAGGCAACGTTTGTATTTTACTCGCGTACGTTCCTTACGTAGACCCGAAAACATTCGCACGCATTCAATTGGAAACTTTAAAATATCATGTTTACGCTTTTGGAGTACGGGGAAAATATCCCTCGCCACCCTTTTACGTCAGTTACGTCCGCGGTGTAACGCGTGCTTCGACAGCGAGCTGGTCAGTTAAATTGTATTGTGCTCGTGGTTAGTTCCACACATATGAAAATATCGCCTCGACAGAAATTTAAAAAAATCCCTGCACATAATTAAACATATTTTATCTTGGACATTGATCGGATTGTTTTCAGCGATGTCGGCAGCGAATAAAGAAAAATATTTGGACTCCTGTATGTTTACTTAAGCCGCTCTCTTTAAAACATTTTATCTTGTGGAACGGTTATTTTTATTGCACAAATATAAGGGTTGTAATTGTAGCAATATAAAAGTGCGACTTTTATGTTTCTAGAAATTTCTGTGTTAGAGGATCGGGGCACGAATACTAGCATTTAGGCTAGTGGCGATGTTATCTTCTACACGTGACGAAGGGACACGCAAGGGGAAGAAATAAGAAACTAAGCAAAGGATTAGAAAGTGCTCAAGTGTCAGTGAACAAGCGACATATAGCCTACTTTCCCACTTTCCCTGCCGTGAGTATTGGTAGTGTTATACACTATTCCTTCTACTACCGCGGGATTGTGATTATAGCTACAGGCCTAATTCAGATACGGGTGGGAAGCTTACAAATTTCTTGCGTTTGTATGTTTATGGATAGTCTACATTGTCTAGCATAATTACGTAGTATTGCGAGAAAACTCATGAGAAACACACAACGAAAGGAGGAAAGTCTTCTAAAAACCAAATTCACCACGCAAAAGGCGAAAAGAATTGTCGAAGTTCAGGACTAAGTACTTGAAATTGTACCAGTCGTCGAATATGAACAAAATAAATACTTGTATGTAACATTGGCTGGATTACTAATATTAAGACATCCCTTGTTATATAATCGTAAATAGAGGATTTTTTTCCAGAGTAAACATTTTTCACCTTCTTGCAATGGTAATTTTTGTATCGTGGAGACGATATACTTTTTTTTTATCGTCCTAATTTTTGGTCAACCTAAGCAAAGATATTGTTACAGTACATTCTGAAAATGTCTCAATCACAACATTGCTACTAAATTTCAAAACGATATTTCTCTCTTGTCTCGCTCACAATTTTAATTCTGCAAATACAACGAGAAATCATTGGACATTTTTAACTCCCTGGGCAATGCTCCTTTCAGTTCACACGTAAAGTAATTACGATTGTTCATTGAATTTCGAAGTGAACGTGGATAGACACCCCACCCCCCAAAAAAATTGTCGGAAGGGAGGGGAGAGGCACTTTTTTTTAATGTATTCATAGATATCCTCGCTCTACTATGTTGGCCCTCGGCAATTAATGTAACTTACTTCTGCTGGGCCACTGGTCAGTCCACGCCGAGTTTTTACGAGTAGTAATTGGCTGTACTACCTGATGGCTGTGGTCATTTGACGCGTAGTAAATTGTTTTGTCCACGTCATTCCCCCCTCCTTGTTCTTATAGCATTGTAATGTGTGCGCGAGCCCCCCGTTCCCTGTTTGTGCCAAATATACACTGAGTCCACACCATGTTACGGCGGGGGAATGCCTATATGCACGTCATATGCGTACGCACCCTTCTCTGTAAGGGGGAGGGGGTTAGTTCTCAGAAAACTCACCATCATCTCCAGCCCCCTACGTCTCTCATCGGCCTCATCTCTGTACACATTGGCTGGGTGGGACCCTCGCGCAAAATAAAAACCTCTTTATAACATTTGCTATTTCTGCGAGAGGCGTAGAACACCTGTCAACCCAAGACCCTTAGGGTGACCCTACCCTAAAATAAACTTACTCTTTACCTACTTACTAATATTTCAGATCGATACGAGAACACAAATGAAAATTTAAAAGAACCTAACATATTAGCAAATTCATTAACCAGATGAAAGGGGAGGAAGCTTCCCCTTTATATCCTACACGGGTCCACAGCCCATGCAGAAATAACCCTTGGTAGGTTACGGCACAAATAAAATTACTTACGCTGACGACAATGAAATCATTATGAGATAAATTACAACGAAACTACGCTAATGGCACTTATTTTCTATAGACGTCCCCGCGTCAGCTCTCCCAGCTATCCGAGGCTCGGTCGGTCCGTTTCCAGATCCAGTAAACCTAACTTCTACGCCGAAGAACGCATTGATCAAACACTACGGCTGGCTCAGCTACACTGCGATATAGCGCGTGAAAGTAGAATTAACGGCTTGCG
>NQII01000360.1:376326-395999 GCA_002778355.1 Clitarchus hookeri | reverse complement strand
CCCCCGACCCACCGACACCATGGAAAACACAAAGTAGTTATGTTGGTAATACCTAGTGATAAATAGTTCCAGTGCGAAATGTCATTACACTGAGTGCGCACAAATGCGGTGCTCGGTCCCTTTGGTGTAATTTTCTAGACTCGGTTAAGTTTTATATGAACGAGGCGGAGGAATAGCCTGGAAGTAGAACTTCAACACGGCTTCAGAAAAGTTGGAAGAAACTGTGAATGAACTGCTGACGGCTCCTTCACTACATCTCGCCTCGCAACTACTGTCTTATCACCAAACAATAATTAAAATATATAAAAAAAATAAAAAATTAAAAAAAGCGAAAGCCATTTAACATATTTACAGGACGCGACAGTAACATACCCGAAGTGGATGATCTAAGTACGTCTGTATGAAACTGTACTTTAATCGCTGTCACTCGTAAATTTCGCGGACAGTGAATAACATATTTTATTTTTGGTTGCCCTATGACTGACCGCAGCTTTCTGTTGCCCAAGAAATGATTCCGACATAGAATAAAAGTCTCCACACGTGACGGAATTCTGGGATATACAACCCATTGCTTAGTATCATTACCACTTGATTAAAAATAATTAGTGAATTCTTCAAGATTATTATTTTGAAATTGCGCTATCAAATTTAAAGCTAATTCTTTATAACGTAGCGTTGTATCTATTTGAATACCTATAGGTTTAAAACTTATAAATTTATCGTTGATGTTAAGTTGCCATCATGAAAACTGCCGTTCGTGATTGCAGAGTAGTTTAAAAACAATAATTAGAAAGTGGTTGCCCAAAAGTTAAATAAAAATACCACCATAAATAATAACAATTTCACAACCAAGTGCCTTGTAAAATGTAGAATTAATATCGCATCTTTAGCTGTAGTTCTCAATAAAATTTGCGAAACTTCTCTTTTGCAGTGAAATGAAGAAATATTCTAGAAGTAAACCGTTGCAAAGCTGTTACGTCACATAAAACCCGTAATACATTAATAAAAACTCTGAAAATAAACTGAGTAACTGTTCTCAAAATACACGTAAACAACAAAAACACAATTTCACCTATGGATTTACGTCACTAATTACAAATTAAAGGAGGCCGATAAAACAAAACAAGTAATCAAACGGAAAATAAGAGAGTAAAAACCGACATACGCAGATAAATCTGAAAACACAACATAAACAACACACAAACCCAAAAGTGAAGAGACAGTTATATGCACAAAAACTGTATGCAGCAAAGACGTCAAAATAAATGAACACAGCATGTTTTCTATGACGAAAAGTAATAGGAAAAACAAAATCATAGGTACAGAAGGAAAAACTTACTGTGCCCAGACTTTTTTATAGGTGTTCTTAATTTTGTGTTTATATTCTTTATTATATTACCTATGACGTTAAAAGAGCAGTGATACCACGTGCCTTTTAACATATTTTACACATCCCCATAAATATGCACAACGTCCAATATACATTATTTTACATTTGTACAAAATGCTGTTCAACTTGCAGACAATACTTACGAGTACTACTTTCTTGCCAAACAAAAGTTTAGGCGGTATGTTTTTTACACAGTGGCCTGTCGAAATCGCAATTTTAATATTTTTTTGGACGTGCAAATAATAAAACTAACTCATTGGCTGAAATGGAAAATTCACACTCAAATAAGATACCACGAGCTACTTCAAGGGATCTTTAAAATCACGCTGTGAAATGTTTTCGCAATTTTTAAATATTGCTTTATATAAGGAAAATTTTGTACCTTTTTTATCTGTAGAAGTCAATGTTTTTTGTAAAGTAAGTTTTACCTACCATACCTTAAAATTAATTAATAGCTACGTTACATTTCAATCGTTAGCCCATTTTAAAGTTTTCTGTAAATTATTTAGATTAGTTTATTTGTATGTCCCAAAAAAGCAAAAATTGTGATTTTGACATGCCATAATGCAAAAAAATATGCGATTCAGAAATTGTTTATGCTAGGAAAGAGTATTTAAGTTATGCCTACAAGTTGAACGGTGTTTCGTACAGGTATAAAATAATGAATTATTTGGCGACAAGCACCCTTAATTAAGTGAGTTTCCCTTTATTCGTCCACGACTTAACCAACCAATTTCTTTTTAATGTAAGAGTAAAAGACTGGCTTTGCCCTGTGACCGCAGGTGATGTGACCTCAAGGATCAAAGGAGTGATGGGTAGTGGTAGATGTTGGGCTTACTGTTTTGCACAACGAAGAGAGAAGTTTTAGCTACAACTTGTGCAAACACTGCCTGAAATGTCCAGAGTGCTGCCAGGAGTTTACTGAATAGCGGCAGTGCAGCAACAGGCCGCTGAACTACCTGGGCGCCAAGCTGGCACTCGCACCTAAGAAAGGAGAAAGCTATGTCAGTACTTCAAAACAGAACTCATAAGCATGTCGTGTGCGGTACTTCAGCGTAAATAGAATTCTCTAAATAGGATGTCTTCCAAATGGGTATTTGGCGGTGTATTTTCTGTAAAAGTGAGCATTCAAATAGAAAAAAAACATGAGAATGCGAAAATGTTACGCTAGTGTTTGCGAATTTAATAAGGAGTTTTAATATTCTTTGTCTGAATCTTGGAGAACTATGCGAGGATGAAACGCTGGTTGAGTAAGTTACAATCATCGAGAAGATAAGATAAACTGCTCAGAAGATAATTGAAAAGGGTAATAAACGCCACAAGGTATACATACGAAATTGTGAATTATTTAAAATATCGTGTTGTTTGCATAAATTGTTATAAAGTAATGTACAGTAGGCTCCTCACGAAGATAAAATATTCAAGTGCCTCGTTACACCAAAGTAGGACATAACTAAACCCTCTCTGAACTATAAGTGGTACAAAATTTGACACAAATACACGTAATTACTTAATAGTTTTTCCAAACTTTACGCATATATAAAGAAATAAATCCTGTCTTGTATCAAATATAGCTCAAAAACTATGTTACGGCAAGCTTGCCTTTATTTTTCACAGCTAGAAGCAATGATTTATTCGCGAAACAGTTTGATCACATGCATATCTCAATATTGTTTGTACAAACCAACAATAATTATGAGATCTTTGGCTGCTGTTTGCTTGAGAAGTCATTTCTTCGTTTGACTGGGAGAATCGGAATTACGTCAACTTCGCTGAACGTCCACGATTCGTATGCAACCCGTAAAACACACCGGAGAAAATAAGAACATTCATGCAATACAGACCACTCTACAAAGTTGGGAAATATGGCTTCTTTCGAAACTTTTTACGCCAAGTCCAGTACTGCCCATATCCATTATTGTATTCGTGTTAGATATCAGCATATTCGTAAACTGTTTTGCGTTATTTGTTTTCAGTACACTATAGGCTGTTTACGGTTAACTAAGCACTTTTGAAGTCTACCTTCGAAAAACTTTCACTGCCCTTCCTACATGTATCTAAACGTGCACACTGACTGGCATGCACCCAATGAAATTGTAAGTACGGAGAGGAAAGTAGTTCCACAAATAAAGGTTGGATTTGAAATGTTAGTTTAAAATTTGTGAATACTAAAATTGTTTCGCTTGCTTTCTGTTTTTTTTTAATACTTACACTTGTAATAACTAGCAACTTCCTAAAAAATTTGCTTTTCTAATAATTTTGCAGTTTCACTTGATCAGGCGTATGGAAATGTGACTTCTACATATGTTGGAAGGATACACAGTATGCATACAAGTAGATCTTAAGTAGGGCTTTCAAAATGCTCAGTTTATCGCGAACATCCTATAGTTTTGTGTACGAGCCGGAGAGTGAATGTGGCCACGAAAAAGCAACAATTCAAAATAAATTTGTCTACAAATTTACATATATTTGATGAAATTATAAAGGTTGGACTTCACCTCTTATGCAGAAATTTTTCGTTTTCGTGTCACAATTTAAGCATTATAGTGATTAGAAAATATTTCTGACTTGAGAATTTAAATTTTACAAGTTTTTTTTTCTGTACTGGATTTAGTACCGGTACTTGTAAAAAGGCAGGGGCGTACTAACATTTTTAAAGAACATATTATCTTATTTCCGACAAAAGTTTACGTCGATAGTTAGGATTTCATTTCTGTATTGCAGAGTACGGCGTAAAGTAAAAATTCTATAGTAGCAAATTAAAAAAAAAAAAATACTACACAAAAACTTGAATAAGCAGGAAAAGAAGGAATCCGACGTAGTGGTTGACGCACAGTAAACTGAGAACTGCCAGATTGTGTTGGCTCCACGCGCGCGATTGGCGCTTCCAGCATTTAAGTTTTAACGCATAATTTTCCAATTGTGAACCCGGCTTCACTGACGTCTGCAGAACGCGGACGTTGTTCCCGGAACGGCGCGCGATTCGCTCAGAGGGGACGATGCTTGAACAGCTCATTCATCAAGCCACATCCCCTCCTCCTGCGCGACGCTCTTGTTCCCGGTACTCAGCGGAGGCGGTAAGAGCCAGCTTGGAAAGGGGGTGTGATATCAACCCCCTAAACTTCGTGCGGTTTGCCTACCTCTCGTTCATCAGGCGTTCCCTCCCTTTGCTTTGCTCGGGATCAACTCAGCGCTTGTGAAAGTGCTCCACACGTTCCGCTTTCTACCCACTACATATCCTGTCCATAGCTACGTGTGGAAATTGACATTACGATTATACTCTATCCACGGTTTATTCTGACTTTTTTGAATCGAACCATTGAAAAATCACCCCATGTGTGACGTGTTTCGTTGTTTCGTAAATATGCCCTCTATCACAAGCGTGTTATACTTATGTTATCATAAATATACTTTATTTTTAATTGAATTCAATTTTTACTTTAATGTTATTTATAAATTACAATATTTACTTTATAATTTATTTTAATAAAAACGGGGAGAGAATAGGTGTGTTGATAATGGGTAGTGAGAAATAGTTCCCATGCAAAATATAATTACACTTAGTGCGCACGAATGCGGTGCGTTTTTGTCCCTTGGTGTAATTTTATAGACTTGATTAAGCTTGGTTTGCATGAGGCGGAGGAATATTCTGGAAGTAGAACTTAAGCAGGGCTTCAGAAAAGTTCGAAGTAACCGTGAATGTACTATAAGAGCAATGCTACCAAGCCCATTAGGAATATGCGCCGATGATTCTACACACATGAATGCACACGCATCATTATTCCGTAATATTTTTAATTTATTTACTGTTTTCCTTAACTATTTGTAAACCTTAGCTACACCTGTTGATTTATACATTCAATTTAATCAATGTGTAAGTTGTTGCTGTCCATTCGTCAATTTATTTAAAGGAGTTTCTGCTTTAAATTTTCTGTAATCTGTATGTGCTTATTTTAGATATGTTGATTTAATTTAATGAGTTGAGATTCAATCTCTTGTTTTCCTCTTACGTTATTTGTAGCTTCTGCACATTTATATTTACTATTGGTAATACGGGTTATGATATATATATATATTATAGTGCTATTATAGATACATATTATTGTGCTACTTTAATTTGTATTTCTTTAAACATTCCCTTGTCTCTAGTTCTGCTCAAGATAATATGTACATAATTATAAACCCCAGATCATTTTTAGATTTTAATCTATTTGAGCTATCATATTTCTGTTTTGCCTCTTGTTAATTTAGGTATTTATTTTGTTCCTTATTGTTTATGTTTACGTATGTTATACCTGGTTAAGTATAAGAAAAGGCATTGATGTCTTAACTTCGCCAATATGAATAGATACGAAATAAATAAAAAACTAAAAAAAACTGTAAAGCCAAGATTTTATTACTTTATTTTTTAACTCAAATTGGTTTCATAAACGTAAGATTTCGATGTATTGTTTCTATTTTTGTAAACACTATACACTTCCGTTACTGCTAATGAGCACTGAAATCACCGATACTTCACCAGCGTTCATCAGCAGTAAGGGAACTGTAATCAGTAACCAGCAAATGTTATAATTCGTTAGTTAATCGATAGTTTCGAAACACTTGGCTATATTATTAATTACGTTTATAAATTAATAATCACTAATTATTATTAATCACTAATTATGTTAATAAAGAAAATTAATTTAAGAGTAAATTCTACTCTTACATTTGCTTTCCCTTATTATTTAAAAGCTAAATTTACATATAAAATCAGTTTGAATCCCGCAGAGTTGCCCGAGTTTTTTACTTTCATTAAAATATTTATTAAATTTTAAGGTTTTTCTTATATTGTTATTTCACAGCATTTTCGTAAGCACAATTTTAAATATAATGCTACACTTGCGTGAAAATTTGTAAATATGTTTAATGAACAAATAGTTTAAATCGCGCGCCAATGACCCACTTCAGTGACATTACACATCCTCCTGAGGCCCGGTATTTCAGTGTTTCCAGTATTGTTTCTAGCCTCGCACAGGGCGCTACCTAGATGCTCTCCAGAACGGCTGCCAGTGACCTTTGTTGCTCGTCAGCAGTATCGGAACCATAGCCGACGTTACTGAAATTACTAGCCAGTGAAATCAAATGAGAAACACAAGGCGGCCACAGTCAACAAAAATGCATATTTAAACACGTATTCACTATTCACCTAAAAGTTGTACTGCATGGCATTTAAAGACCTAAATACGGTAAAAAGTTTCTAAAGGGACCGAAAAATTAAAACCTTTTAACCAGTAGAACTGCTTAAGAGGTACCAATTTACTTAGTGTTTACATACCAGGTGCGAAATTAAGTGAATTTACTAAGCATTAGAAATTTTTTAATGGTTTTACTTTAATCAAGAATAATCACTTTATTTAACAAAAAATAATGAAGACGTACACTCACAATTGAGGTGTTCAAGTATTTTTTGGTACAAATGTTGAAATGTCTAAGCTAGGTGGCTGGTCCTTAGTTTACATAAATACTCAAGAGCATAATTTTTAGAAGAAATAATTACAGTTTTACAAATTAAGTTAAATATTTTGTAAATTAATTTTTATATCGTGACTTAACACAAATTTTGGTGTTATGCGGCGTATTGGCATGCTTGTGGAGAGTCAAACATTTTTTTATGATTTTTATGGTTTTGTGGCATAGTATCAACGATAACTTGATAAAAATACCAAGTCATTTTTAAAAATTACATTTAACATAACCTTTTAAGTTGTCAATATAAAACTTTTCACTAAAGTACTAATTCTTAAAAAATTTCTAAATTTAATTTTAACACAAATGTTGGTTTCATCTGGAGTGTTTTATTGAAGTAACAGGAGTGGAACGTTGCAACTTCATTGAAATCCCAAACTTGGGTAACCTTTAAAATTTAATCTCAAAAGATAAAACTGGAATACGGCGAGTCATTAAAAAAAATTTTTCAAAGAAATATTCTAATGGCATTCTGGTAACGTTGACAATTATTTTAACCTGTAGCACTTTTTTTTTAAATTTAGAAATGATTTATAATTGTAGAACTTATAGATAGTTCCTATTATCACTTTTGCGAAGTAATTGTTTACCACTGTCATGCTTTTTAAATACTGGTCTTTCATGTGGCAACACAAAAAGTCCAACCCCTAGTGTTGTGCAACATGGAGATTATCTTGGTCTCGATGCATTGTGTATTTTAAAATACCGCAGCTGCCATATGGTTCAGAATTTCAAATAAATATTTTGCTTATCAAAATATCTGTGTGGTAATGTATATGCACTTAATGGCAACAACATTTTTCAAGGGTTGATTTCAAGAGAGTTCTGTTAGGCGTTAACTAGCTTTGGAATACATATAATGAAATATACATCTTTATGTTACTCATAAACGCGAGCTAATGAAAAGCAGCAAAAAGGATACGTTTGTAGGCTTTTAAAAGTCCTTTTAAATAATATTTCCGCCACATATAGTTCGTACAACCTATCGGTTTTCTCTTGCACCAGTGATTAATTAAAAATTATTCCTGGTGTTCAATTATTTACAACACAAAGGAAATCCATTAAATATTATCAACTTAAATTATGCCCCTACTGCACTAAGGGCCTCCTCTTGATTTGAGAGAATAATTACAATTTCGTCGCACATGGGTGCTGATTTATGAATCGGTTACCGTTTTTGAAGCAAGTAATATTAGTTTGTGGGGATAATAAAAGGTTTATACTTTCGTGGTGCGTGTCAAGTCTATAGAGCTTAATAGCATTATTTTGAGAAAGTAACATTTATAAGTTAGTTTTGCGTTTTCAGTAAAACGGATATTTTAATTCCAAAGGCCTTCTTACTCAACACACAGTTAGATAATATACAGATGCGAGTTTGTTCTCATGAAAGTCTGAAATGATAATATTTCAGAGTTGCACGTAATAGGCCTACCTATATCGGTTGATAAATTGAAAAATCAGTCGAATTTCTTCAAAAACTGGCAATATGAACCAAACATAATTCTTCAATTCAAATCTGTTATCTTCATACACAGCATCAGAATTTAGGCGACAGAAATGTTATAATAAATAACTTTAATTATTACGGTCTATAAATAAGAAGTAAGAATGCATGTTCCAAAATCAGGTAACGGTTATTGGTAAAACTAGTTTCGCCAACATTTGCCACCTTGTCGCGCTCCTTCACGAGGAACTGTTAACGTTCTCCTCGCTACAGGAAGTTTACACTTTTTTATATGAGCACGTGTTTACACAGCCACGCCTAACAAGAACGTTAAATTCAACCTCAAGGGCACCACGTGTCTTCCCGTTAATGATTACAAACATAACTTAACACAAGGAAACAATGGAACACGGCTGTGTTGTGAAACAGGAAATACAAACATTAAACACAAATGCTAAACAACTGTAATGTGCAGCTTACTGTTAAAGACTGTGAAACAAACAGTATACAAGTATGCTTATATTGAGAAGTATAATTCTTGGAAACGTCATGATTTAATTATAAAAACTTGCTTTCTGATAAAATATCGTGAGGTAGACGAATGCAGTATTTTTAGTCAACTTGCAGATTTATTGGGCTCAAATCTCTATTATTTCGTATATTTCAGTAATATTTGTTAACTATTTGCTTGCAAAGTAAAAATATTTTTACAAATATTTTTTTTTGATAATTGTATGCTATGGTAATTTTTATAGGCCTAACTGTTAAATAAAATAGAGAAAAATTTCACAACACTTTGCAGTTGAATATATAACGTTTATGTTGTATTTTAACGATGGAGTACTGCAAACTTATGTTTGTTGTTAACATATAGAAACACATGCCTAATGAATTTGTATGTGTCATATAACAATGTGTTGTAGACACACGATATTTCACTTGCCGTATAACAAAAATGTATGGCAAGTAGTTTGTAAAGAATTGTTTGTAAAAACTTACAAAAATGTATTGTGTATATTGAAGGGTAATCTGCGGAAAATGCATCACAAATGCTGTCATGGATAGGTTTTATACTTCAGCCTAAAAATATCCACGTTTAATTTTTTTTAATTTCATTCCTGTAAGAGATCATTAAGCTCTCCTATCCAACGATAGGAAAGCAATTGTAATTTCTTTTCTAGTATTTGAAGTAAAGGATTTGTTACTTCATTTCTATCTTTTGAATAGGCGACATGAAAAAGTCACAAAAATGTGGTGCCAACTCTACACCTTTTTCAGTTGATCATATAAGTTTTTGGGTTATTGTTTTATAAAATTTATTTAGTAATGCTGATTGCTGCTAGACTATTAATGAAATCTCTATAGATATTGTATGTAAAGGAAGGTTTACGGATAATTTTTGTAAGTTGTTGCTTTTTACTTATGTGCTAAAATTAGGAAAATTATTTCGCGAGTGAAAAAAAATGTTGAATTACTGTAAATATTACCCATGGTGAAACCCTCGCCTCAAAAATTAATACGTTTAATGCAAAGAATTTGCTGCTTTGCTAATTTCATATATTTTCTATATGTACTTACTTCTGCTGTCATTTTTTAGTTTGTATTTTCATAATATGCTGCACAATCCATTTAGCACACAACTCGAATGTTCTAAAAATGATGTGAAGTAGGCATACAACTCTTGGGGAAAAAATTAACATCATTGTTTGGATGATTTAAATAATAAACTTTAAAATAACATGAACATATTTTAATAACAAAACTCATTAGTCCCAGATATTTTAACGGGATTAATCGCAGGATTTTGAATAACTCGTGTTTCTTTTTATTTCTGTGAGAGGATCGCTTCATCTAGCAGAAGATCTCAGAAGTTTAAGTGAAAGTGAATCAACAAAAGATAGTCAACTTATTAACCAAATATCGTAAGTTTTATTTATTTGGATGTATAAGAGAGGTTTATTTTAATTGGAAAGTAAATATTTAAAAATAATTTATGATAATAAAAATTAATATATAGAATGTAGTCGTTGCGTTAAAAACAATTTGACTTACTTTACTTAGTGGCAAATTAGTTGGTATTCAAAATTATATAATTGTTTTTATGTGCTGGCAAATATAATTGTTATGGTTGAGTGTGGAGTCAGTGCAATCTAGAAGTACTTGCCTAATGGACGCAAATTTTCGAACAACTGGAGACTCGTCGTTATAAATGCAGAAGAAACCTCTTCCGTACGCTGCACTTCAGTTTGCTGGAATAGGGATTGGAATAGAGCTTGGAATAGGGTCCCGGGTACACTATACATTTGTCTGCAAATTAAAATAGTTTTAACTGGAAAATTAAAAGACGTTATTAACGGATTATTTGCTTAAAAATATTAAATATGTTCATATAAGAAAATATTTTTCAGTTTATCATAAATATCCACATGCCAGGACATTTTAAAAGAACTTTCGTACTTAAATTGCAGTTGCGTACTGTAGTAGAGAACAACAGTGAGTTTTGATCTACCTTTTTTAATTCATACATCAGCAAAAAAATAAGCATTAAAATTGTGATTTCATCATATTTTTGTACAATAAGAATGAAAATGTAAAACATTTATTGTATGAAAGTTACTTTGTTTATAGTGTTGAAATATTGGTTTTTATTTTGCGTAGTGTAAAATAACGAGCAAAAAGGTAGGCCTACCATTCTTTCTTAAGCATATTTCCCTATCAACACATATTGTGTACATCGTGTAATCATTACCTGTTTTCTAACTTAGGAATTCGTGTCGATTTCCATTCCTGCGGTCGCTGAGGAATTACCTATTTACCTACAGAACTCGCAAGTTCCGGGTTCGAATCCCGGCTTAAAGTGGAAGTGATATTAAGCAATGGTTAGCAAAAATTTGCTTTAGGAAAAATATGAACATTAAATCGAGAAGTTGATTGGTCTAAAGATATCGACGATTGTCACTCCGTCATGTAGACTAATTAAGTGATATTCGGATGAATTCTAACAGGCTCTACGGTTACGCAGAAAAGTCGACCACACTTGCTAGTCTCATTTGCAAGTTGAAAATATGTGAGTTCGAATCCTGGATTATTCATGGATTGCTATCTTAAGTAAGGAACATGGTAGACTTATCAATTGTACCGTATTAGTCGATTGCATATATTGTTATGTATTATAATACATATTCGTATATAATATATATTAATATATTATAATACATTATATTTGTTTTAAAATATCGTTTTTAATAGGCCATAAAATAATGTCATTAAAAGTTATTAGATTTTCTGGAACGGTTACATTAACAACTTTACGCTGTAAAATTTTGTTATTAAAATCTCTGGACGTAAGTTCTTAACCTAAACTTAGTTTGGGAAATTTCTTATAGATAAGGCCTGCAAATATAGAAATGTTGACCATCGCTAATGCAGAGAATTGGAAATCCACTACATGTTTTTTTCTATTTTCTGAACAAATGTAGGAAAGCTTGCTACCATGGAGAGTGTTTTCTTAGCAAGCGTATTCACTGATGTGCTAAATTAGTGAACAATTTCAAAGAGTGTGCCAACGATATAATTCAGTTATTTATATACTCTCACCGTTATCTGAGAAAAACCGAAGTGTGTGCTCTGTCGCACTTGACCTAAACTCAATTTACGGAGCTATATCCCATTAATAAATAAAGGCGTAATTACATCCCCGCTAGGCAGCGTGTCTGGTATTCTCCTTTTTTAAATATTTATTCCGAATGAATGACGACGTTTTTCCAACTCTAGTTTGGTTTGTGCGCATTTTACAAGGCTGCGTAACAATACTGTCCAGATAAGAAAGGCTTCAAGTGTTATTTACTTGAAAATTGTACGTCTCTGGGTGTCTCGGCTATCTTTAAAGGTATATATTAATCTACGTAGGCCTATTCAAATAATTAGTATACTTTTATTCTTTTCGTTTGTCAGAAGTAATTAATCAGTCTCTGATCTTTTATAAATTTAAGTTTATATTAAATATTTCATGCTTACGTGTTTGCCTTGATACATGGAAATATTTTCGTGTAAAATAAAAGGAGTCTTATCTTTCATTTCGTCAATTTTATAAATGTTTAAATAAATAATTAAAAAAGAATATTTGTCTGTAAGAAATCTGTGTGTAGCAAACAAGAGACTAAGCAGAAACAAACGTTATCTTTCAGCAACAAGAGCAGGAATCAGTTTTCTTACCACGTATTAAGATGTGATTATTTTATAACTAATACTTCAAGCTATTAAATTTTAGACAATTGAAACACGTGTTTAAGACTAATTCAGACTGCTGTATAATTAGTAATTCATGCCTACTTAAATTTAGTAAGGGGAGAAAGAGTAAATCCACAAATAATATTTTTCCGTTAATCATCCTTTAGCTGTGAAATCGATTTTTTTTTTTTTTTTACATTTCGTTGATGTTAGAATTGCTTATAATTATGGCATGTCACAGAGTTTGTGAAAATGCATAGGTTGAAAAGTATGAGAAAAATATAAATTTTATTAACTTGGCCAATTTAATATAAAAAAGTGCCCTCATAAAAATTATTGAAATGTGTGTGAGAGAAAGAAAGTAAAACGGAGGTGATTGATGTAATATATTAATAAAAGTAATTTATATATACTTGAGATATACGCATACAATATTAGGCAGTGTGGAGTAGGCGCTACAATGAGAACCTCAATTTACAATTTGTAAGCTTTTGTATTTATATTGCCAACTGTGTGGTTACATATCGGTTTAACTTCACTAGGTAATAAGTAATTATTAAATAAATTAAGAATTTTTTGTAAAAAAAAACTCAGTTTCGTCTCTTTTAGCAGTACAGTTTTCAGTCATTAGAAAAACCTTAGACGCCGCAGGTATTAGTTCTACCACAATTTAAATTATTATTTTTACGAGACGTTCATGACTGAAGTATATAAAGGCTATGCTATAAATTAAATGAATCGTGCCGCGTTTAGTAATTTGGCCTAATTCGGCACGTTTAAAACCAACAATTAACAGAAATCCCTTCTGAAAAACTGTATAATTTTAAAACATTGCCTGGGGTCTACCTTACATTGATATTTTCAACATATTGAGAAAATGAATTTAATAATTTACACTAGCATCTTATTTTAAGAGCAATGTTTAAGTTAGAGAGAACTAAATAACAGTATTATCTTTGCTTCATACCCGTTAGAGTAAGACTGGTGTAACTTAATCATTAAGTTTCTGCTTCTGACAATTTCACAACGTTACTTAATCCATACTTGCATGGATGCTGCAATCGAAAATATTAATTTGTATAAGCTATGGCAGAAGGACGCAGTCGCCTAAAAGGAGAAACTAAACAGGTATCAAGAAAATGGTAATTTATCACGAACTTGCTATAAGAAGCCAGCAAAGTTACACACTTCATCTGAGATGTTGTCACACGGTGTCTATCAATTAAGTATAACGGCTTCTTTCGCTATAGGCTGTTCACGGCAAAGAGAGCACTTTTGAGCGTCTGGTTACTTTTTCCTTTCAACCACTGTTTATCCTTTAACCACTTTTTAAAAATAAATATTGCCATGTAAGTTATAAACACAGCGCATATATTCCACCGCACTCGGAAGTTAACGTTTAAGGTTAAAATAAAATATATTTGTTGACTATCATTCCAAATGAGAAGACTTTCAAAAGTGCTCACTTTACCGTGAATAGCATATAGGAGTAATAAATCATTAGGCCACGCGGCGCATCAGTGTGTGGAACAATAATCGAAGGTAATTTTTTTTTTCACCGCTATGCAACTCCAGTTGAAATGACAGAAATCGCCAGCACAGAGGTCCGTCTGTGTCTTGTTAATAGTTTCAGGAAATTATCAGTTTGATAGTTGTAATTCGACTCGCGTTTGTGCATGCACACAGTAACAAAAACCATGGAACTTTTTTTTAAACAGATATACACGAATTTACAAAAAAATGTCTGGAAGCATCAAACTTGTAAGTACGTATACTAGAGAAAGTAACTGCATGACAGAGACATGCTGGCGGTGATGATTACAAAACTGCTAACAGCGTGTCTCAGAAGTTTATACAAGATTGGTGCAAAGGTACGAGACGAGAATCATCGCTACAGAGAATTCCACTTTTCTGGAGGGTCTCTTGTTACCCATGACGACTTGTAGCTTGAAATGACTTGTCTCCTTACTTGTGAATTCCCAGGTTAACATTTCTGTGCACATTAGCCAAGCTTCACAAATTCTGTAGGTCAGTAATACCATATGCACAAGATAATTTCTTACATCGGTAAGGGATTTGTTGTTTGTGTTTACGATATTTGCTTATGTTACTTGAAATTTTTAATTCACACAATATTCAATATTTTTTTAACACAAACATTATTTTGTGTTGTTTCCACGTCTTCTGGAATTAACACAGTATCAGTGGATTTGTGTGCCGACAACGGTGGAATAATGTTACTTGGGAAAAGTTATAGCTACAATTTCAAGCTTCATGATGATCCTGGATGTAGCGTTGGAAACAATCATTCTTGAATATCTTCGCGTGTTTCACAAGATAATTATATGTGACGGGAGGGCCGTATGTCACATGCGTTCCAAATTCAATAATTCTGAATTGGAATCATCGCATTGACTAAATAAACGCCAAGTATAATAATAGAATAGTCACTTCAAAGTATTTTTTCATTATGCTTTTTTATATAACCTACACCAATTAATTTGTACTGAAAAAAAAGCCCGTCATCTATTCCCTGCAAAAAGACTGCTTATTTAGTAATCAGTAACAATAAGATTTTTTTCGTCGCAATATTATAATTTTGTTTTTGAAGTTAGATGGCAATGATTGACTGAATCAATCTATCTTCAGAATTTAGTTCAACTTTCTTCACTGCCTTTTGTTGACTTGTTTTCCGATACTCATAATAACGTAGTTGTTGAGTTCTGGTTTTTGTGTTGCGTTTCCGAGTTCTAGTTTACGAGTTCCACATGAGTAGTATTTTGTTTCAAACAATAGGATAGTTGCACTTCAAGCTCGAAACAGTGATCCATACCTAAATTTCGAAATAACATTCACTGAAAATGACTCGATAAGCTACTGCCGACTGACAAATCAAGAAAACAGATTGTGTAATAAGTGACTTATGGCAGTGGGACTATCGACTTTCAGTATAAATCACAAATAAATAAGTGAACAGTAGTCATCATATTAATTAGTAATCTGACACTGATTACCAGTCGAGCCATTTCCACAAACAGTTTTCATTGATTTGACTAAATTCTTACTGTTTCAGGTTCAGAGTGTGGAATTAGCTTTCCTGATATCATTTTCACATTTATTTGTATTTTTATTGGACTTATAATTTATATTTTTATAAGGTTTTTGTTTTTCGGCAAATTGGTTATTTATATCCCGATATCTATTATCTAATAGCTGTCTGTATAAGCAAAGGATTTTCTTTTGTTTTTTTGACACATTCATATTTTCACTTTTTATTGTGTTTTTTTCTCATAGTCCAATTTCGCAGTCAACTTCGGCATATGAACTAATAAATTATAAGCCTAGTTGTGATTTTTTATTTATTTTTTATTTTTTTAACATTTTCAGTGCCACTAAAAGGATGATATTTTGTTGTGACGCGAATGTTATTCCAACGAAGCTTCTGTTTGCAAACTCATGCGGTATTTAACGTTTTTATATTTCATGAGATCATTTTCTTTATCTTTGCTCATTCACGATAAAATACTCAAACAAAATATTTTATAAGCTACGTTGCATAGCGAACGCCTACGTCATAACCTGAGAAAACTTTAATGCTCCGTATTTATTTCTGCAAATTTATTTTCCTTTGGTCCAATATTTACTTATGGACAACTGCAGAAAATTCGAATTTAAATTTGGTAGTATTTTTTATTATACAACATAAATGTGGATTTTTTCATTCTGCATCATTTTGTTGATAACAGCTCATGATTATGTAAGTTATATGCCGTAGTGACTTTTTTTTAACGAGATTTACTCTTATAAAAGAAAACAAAACAACAAATATAGAATGCTCTAAAAATAACTGAGTTCATAGAGTTAGGTCCTGTGAGGAAATATTTATTTCCATACTAAATCAAATGCAAATTTTATTTATTAATTTTTTACCCCGTTCTTCACTAGTACCTACCTACCTTAACTGTAATGTTAGCCCTCAAATTCAATTTCAACTTAGCCTGTGAATCTTTAATCAACTGTAAACTTTTTACTCCATTTAAGTTAAGGTAATACTAAAAAAAACTATGCTCTAAAACAAAATTATTTTGCATTAATGCAAAAAACCTTGTTATAATTTTTAACCTTGTCATTTTAATTTTGTACTTTCGAGTTGTACTCTGCAATATAAAAAATATTTGCATTTTCCACGTTATAAATTTAAGTAGTACCACTAGATTTGTAACTAGGTCGTGATCTATTACTATTCCTTTTAACATTCTTAATATTTTGAGTAAGGATTTCAGAAAAAAAAACACAATATGTTATATTGAAACCAGTTTAATCTATATTATTTTCACATTTAAAAACATCGCAACATTTTCACATTGTTATTTTATGTACATGCTTTCCAGTGGTGTGGCAATATGACAATATAACTTACATTATTTGATACACTCAACACAATAATCATGGCGAGATACATTGGCGTGCATGTTGGGAAGTCTCCCGGTCTCAACCGAGCCGACATTAAGTAAGAGTGTTTTAAGTAATATGCATGTCGTGTTAAGAATACACCACCAACAAAGACAACACAGGAACTAGGCAGTCGTTAAGTCAAAACACAGATCTACAATGATAAATTTAGGTTCCTGTACTTGGTGTCAGCTAAAGGTAGCACTTATTATTGAAAGCTGAGATCTAATACACTTTGTTATCTTAAAATCATAACCTATTTATGCAAGTAAATTAATTATTTAATACACGTAAGTTGCTTGCCTTTCTTTTTGGTAACATCACAATCTAAAAACATTCAATTGTTTTACTGTGGCAGCAATGCCGCTTTAGGTACTAAGTAGCACAAGATTATTGTTTGACGTTATTTCTTTTCTCCAGAAAATTCTAACAACGGCCATTGTGTTCTTTAACTTAATATCCAGAGGACAAAAAAATGTTCAAACATACCCACAAGCGAAAAGCTGCCCCTTGCTGCGGATACAACATTCCACTTAATTTTATCTAAATTAAAAATGCCGCAAGAAATTATTACAATTAATGTGGTATAGCAATTAAAATTCACCATTTGACTGGCCATAATTCTCAGTAACAAAGAGTAAATCCTGAACAGCACAGACAGTAACCCAGAACTTTACAGAAAACATAAGTTTGCTAGGTAAACAATTATTTTACACTGTTGGCTAGCGCAGCTGTTTCGAGTGCATAAGAAGTCGAAAGTTGCTAGATAAATTGTTTACACTTTCTCCATGACTAGAATTTTAAGAGAAAACCATCTAAAAAAATTTTTTTTCAGAAGCTGTAAGCAGTGTTTAGAACACAGCAACGAATAAAAACATAGGTTTGAAAAGATAAAAGGTTAACCAAGATAATAAATATTACAAGACTCTTCCAAGATTACGAATTTATTATTATTCATTATGTAGTTAAGTGAAAATTAAATACTTTACGTTAAAGTATTTATTAATTTTTTTCAATACTCTCATCAATATGTGTGTTCGCAAAAAAATAACAAAAGAAAAAGAAGAAACAATCTGTGCCACAGTAACATTACTGTAACTTTTTTTTGTTTATTTTTGCGACAGTTGTCATGTCATCTATCACGCCAGTTTAAAAAAAAACAAACTGGTATTAGGCGGTTCATAAAATAAAATAAAAATTGCAGAACAAATTTTTGTTTTAGGCCCTCCACAAGTATCACAATCCATCATTACTATGAAATTAAACACTCAACGTAGGCCCAATAACATATCAGGCAAAATCAATACGGTATATTGCAAAGAAAATATTAATATGAATCTATTTACAATGATAATTCTTCTGAGACACGTATTTACATGAGTATGTACAAAATTAAGAGTTGTAGTATTCACACGACGTAAGAACGATATGTAACGATGGCCATACTGTCTGGATGCGCAAGGTCAGTTCACTAAGGCATCTCGCGATTGGCCAGACTGTCTACACGCTCGAAAGAGATGACTTGAGTGGAGTCATCGACGGCGAAGAGGTAGGTCTATAGCTATGGTTCACAGTTACTTGAACACTTTTTGAAATAAAACACGACAATTTTCCCTGGCCACAGTTGCACACATTTTAGAGTAAACACGGATTGCCTTACCCACAGTACAGTTTGCATCGATTATAGAAAAAAGAGCTAGCTCTTAGGATTTTATTAAAAATGCAGGTCTAATGATTAACCCTCAACTAGTATGGTGAGAGTTAGTCAGATAGCTACAGAGCACTTATATCGTTATTTCGTTTGCAAATTTCACGTTAAATACGTAATAAATAATGTTAAAACATTGTTGGTCCTATTTATGACCCTGGGGTTGCAATCATCCTGAACTATACCCTACTGTTCATACGACAAAAATTCACCAAACCAGATAAGGGTTAAACTGATAGCCGCGTGTATTTCTGATATACGTTAAAGCAAGAAAAACCGCGACTCTAATTTTCACGTTTCTAAAAATGTTACTTGATTATATCAAAACTTTACCAGGACCTGAAGGTTATACACAGTAAAAAAATTATGTACTCGTGACAAGTAATTCTTTAGAAACTATTTGCCAAAAATTTTCTTGTAACTCTACCGCTGAAATATTGTACATTTACAAAACATTATTTTGGAAAACATACAAAACTGTTTATGTAGCTCAGTATTTATAAAAGAAAACTTGTCTACAACATTTGCTAGTTAAAATTCAACACTAGGTTTTCACATTCTACACAAAAGTTTTGAGTAATTTATATACTCTAATTAATTTGCAGTAATACAAAAATATATTTGGCAACTAGTTTCCAAAGAATTCCTTGTACAAATACAGAATTTTTTACAGGGTAGTCATTAGGCAGAGTCGAAGGCATTGACAAGTGAGGTTACGGGCAAGGGGCAAAACAGGCGTGTCAAAAGTGTGGGCAGGTACCTGTGAACCAGCTATCGTTACCTTGTCGCAGGCGAGCAGCCAGAGGTGGCAGTTAGCTGGGACGCGATGCCAGCACGCCGACGGGCTTGAAGACGGTCTGTGGTGGTGGCGGCTGGGGGGCGGTGCCGCGCGGCTCGGGACTGCTGCTGCAGCTGGAGGAGGCGGTGGCGGGGCCGGGCGC
>NQII01000360.1:344720-375562 GCA_002778355.1 Clitarchus hookeri | reverse complement strand
CGCCCCCTCGCCGCGCCGCGCGCCAATCGCGCTGCCGCCAGCCGAGGGAGGCGTGTTCCTGGCCACCCCTTCCTTTGCCGTGGCCTGCCCGCCGCCCTCCTGCCCGGGACAAATAACATTCCACAAACAAGGTGAACAGCGACATCTGGTCATGACGAGCGGAACTACGGGATAGAGAGCTCCCTCTGTCTGTTTACGTAGCTGGTACACAAGAACGCTTTTAGTTTTAATTGTCTTCTTCAGTGACTGAGTAAAACATAATACGCCCGCCAAACAAATTGACAATCATTTCTTAATTATATTAAGGTATTTAGTATTAATTACAGAACCATTTGATACATATATATNCGCCCCCTCGCCGCGCCGCGCGCCAATCGCGCTGCCGCCAGCCGAGGGAGGCGTGTTCCTGGCCACCCCTTCCTTTGCCGTGGCCTGCCCGCCGCCCTCCTGCCCGGGACAAATAACATTCCACAAACAAGGTGAACAGCGACATCTGGTCATGACGAGCGGAACTACGGGATAGAGAGCTCCCTCTGTCTGTTTACGTAGCTGGTACACAAGAACGCTTTTAGTTTTAATTGTCTTCTTCAGTGACTGAGTAAAACATAATACGCCCGCAAAACAAATTGACAATCATTTCTTAATTATATTAAGGTATTTAGTATTAATTACAGAACCATTTGATACATATATATCATACTACTGCACGCAATTAAAAATAATAATTTTAGCCCATACAATTTATTGTACCTAATTTGTACCCAAAGCGGGATTTCAAGACTCTCGAGCCAAACCAACTTGAGTTCTAATATGGAGTGTTTATTTACCATCTAACTAATTTGTAGCTTTACGCGTTCCAGAAGTCAATAAAAAACTGTAAAAAAAAAGTTTTTGATTGCAGTGTCAACATTTCTTGTATGTCTGCTCTCTGCGCTGTGCAAATGCCAGATCTTGCACGCACCCGCAAATCATCAGCGTCTTGCAGGCTCACATAGTTCAAGGTTTGAATCCTCTGCGAGCCGAAGGCAGGTCTCTCAATTTTTCAATTATTGTAGGTGTTTCAATTGTAAGTGTTCACAATGAGCCGTTGCCAGTCATCCTAAAGCATAAAAGCGTTGTCCGTTCAGAGAAGCCAATTAATAAGCTTATTGTATAAATCCAATAAATGAAAAAGTAAAAGCGTTGATATAAAAGCAGAAAATTAGTGAAATGAAAAATGCTTGAATAGCGTAAGTAACTTTATAATAGCAAGGAATCTGATGCCTTGAGTTATAGAACTGAAAAATTTGCTAATTGATTTGGGGACAAGTTAGAATAAATAAATTGGTAGCCTATATAGCCTACGTTTATGATACTTCCTCAATTGATCCATGTATCATTAGACACACGCTGGATAAATCTTAGCCAATTACAAACATACCTAATGCAGCAAAATGCAGACGCACTCATCGCATTCCACTGGCAGTAATTAACCAATTATAGTCAATTCGCTGTTTATTCACACTTTTTTAATCAAACTTTTGAAAAATCACCCCACGTACAACATGTCCGGTTGTTTCTTAGTATGTCATTACCACAAGCGTTTTATACTAGTGTTTGCATAAAGTACCTTATTTCTAGTTAAAGTGAACTTTCACCTTTAAGTATATGTTATATGTATAAATTATAATATTTAATTTATAATCAATATGAATACAAACCAGAGAGAAAATAGGTGTGTTGGTAATTGCCTACTATGAAATAGTTTTCATGTGAAATATTATTACACGGAATGCGCATGAATACGGTGTGTTGTTGACCCTCGGTGTAATTTTCTAAGCTCGGTTAAGCTTTGTTTGCATGAGGCGACGGAATAGCCGGAAATTCGAACTTTAGCGGTGCTTCAGAAAAGTTGGAAGTAACCATAAATGGACTCCTAATAGTTGTTATAGTCCATCAATGGTTATTTGCATATTTTCTGAAGCTCTTCTTAAGTTCTACTATCAGGCTATTCCGCCTCATGCAAAGAAAGCTTAACCCTACCTTCTAAAAATGATAACGCACCGCATTTGTACGCACTTTATTTAATAAGATTTTGCATGAGAACTATTTATTACTACCTAAATGTTTCCTGCACACCTATTTTATCTGTTTTTATTCGTATTAATTGTACGTGAAACATTATAATTTACAAATTATAAAATATAAGTGAAAGTTCAATTTAACAAAAAGTTATAACAATTTACGTTAACAGAAGTATAAAACGTTTGTGATGCATAGCATACTTAAGAAACAACCAATTACGTCATATATCGGGTGGTTTTTTTAAAGGTTTGATTGAAATGTGCGAATTTACCGCGAGTAGACTGTATCTGGAACGTTGGTAGGCCTACGTAAATCTGTGAAGTCTAGGTTACAGTGCACTTTACACACGAATTTTTCATGTGTCTAATACAAGTCCTCTAGGCTATGTCAGTTTATAATGAGAAATTAGCTTATTATTGGAAGTAGAATTCGAACGCAGAGGATTTCGCGAATTTTTTTTCTTTGGCAAGCACTCAGTTAGACGCGAAGCAGTACANGGAGGGGGCAACCAACAAGCAAGCAATATTCTGTCAAGTGTGTAGAGGTCTTCGAAGGATAGACGCTGCGGAATGAATCCGTGAACAGCTTGGGTTTCTGTAGGTATAAGTAAGGACAAGTGTATTTCGGAATATACTTACGACCATGTTAGACTTCAATATCCTACGTCCACAACCACGACTTCCTTTGGTCATTGGCCGCGTGTCTAGGTGAGAAGACATGTTCTTATTTGACTGGGCCAATCGTGATAAAGCACTTCGATACTGAACGTCCATGTTTCGCGGGCAGACACTTGAGGTACGGGACATTAAAAATTATCCAACCAAGAAAGTGCATATGAATAAAGGTGTTTTGGAGTACAACTGGTATTGAAGTCTTTTCGCGAAAAAACACCTGTCCCTAGGTATAAGTATATTTGTATAACTAAGTAGCAGCTGCTGATTGACAATCGTCTCACTCGAATGCAATTGCTTCAGCGTTTCAAATTAAAAATATTTCCGACCTACGGTAAAGCCGTGAGAGCACGGTACGGCTTTGGCTCAGCAGATTTTTCGTTACAGTGATTCTTCGCCAGCTTTCAGATCGCAGCGTCCAAGCCTGGAATTCCGGGTAAGGCATGCATGAATACGTGCATGTGCGGTTTCAGACGTACATTTCAGTGAACACACTAAATTCAATCAGTGAGAATTTTACTGTTTCAATCAGTTAACAGTACCTGACTAATTCAATAGTCACTTCAGTAAATTTAAGTGGTGAATCGGTGAAAAAATGCCATTTTTTCCTTCACTTATCGATTTAGTGACATTTTCCACTGATTCATCAGTCATTTTGTTACACTGCTTTTTAGTGATTTGTTTTTTGACTGATGCATCAGTTAAACTGCGTGTAAAAATGTCCGTCAAACAACGTGCAAAAATTGCCGTTGAACGACGCGTATTAAGTGAAATAACAACGCACAAACTAATAAAACCGATACAAAATACTTTTTAAAATGTGTTTCGTCTATCAAAACACAATTTTATGAGGTAACATCAACATTCAGTCTTTCATTCATTTTTTACGTCTTTCATTTCGTTTTCATATAATCACCGCAGCGCTCTGTTTGACTGTTTAAACTGCATATAACGCGGCGAAGAGACTGTACTCATATTATATACTGTTCGTTTTTACAATCCTAATGGTACCAATTAAACCAAAGACGAAAAATAAGGTCATAGAATTTAAATCCACACGCTTTCGGTAAGAAAGTGTATGAAATATATTTTCCTCTTCGTTATCAACTCGACTTGTTATCTCAGATGGTAAGGTAACGGTCTTAAAGCGAATCAGAAAGGGTGCGTGAGTTAAATCCCGGCCACATGCGGAAATTTATTTTACTTTTTCAAGTTACGGTAAATGGCGCAATATAAATTGTAAACTATCGTAAATGTTTATTTCTCGTAATTATTTGACTATATTCAATAATTAAAATATGTAATTTTCCGCTACAGTTGGCCGTCACTTGTCCAATCAATGAAATAGTTTCACGTCACTTATTCGATCAGTGAAATTGTATCACGTCACTTATTCAATCAGTGAAATTTTTTCACTCAAACGATCAGTGGTTTTCTACTGATTCGAATTTATAGTGTAGGTAGCTTAGTTTGTATGTAGCCCTCTTCTCCTGATTAGTCAATTTACGTTAAGCAGAGAGCGAGAGAGGTGGTCAATAAACAAATATACAATGTCTTTGATGACTAAGCAGTTAGTTCCTACATTGCACACTAGAGAGCAATTTTTATTTTTATAATTATATAACCCCAAAATGTTTCCACTTATATGACCAATATAATTTATAAATTTGTAGCATATAATTTTGGAAAGATCTACTCAAAGGCTTTAGCCATGTTTCGTTTCTCCACGAACTCGAGCTGTCGAAAAGCGTACAACTGGCTCATTTAACAACACTAAAATTTAATTTATTAAGTTCAGAAATAATTTAGTATACCCACAGTTTAAGGAAAATTATTATAAAACAATCGCAGTGGTGGTACCAAAAATTTTAGATAATACCTAATATTTAAGTCTCTTTAAGGCAGACTTATCCCGATTCTTTTCAGTTGTTACTCAAACAAATGTTACTTCATGAAAATGTTACCTTTTCATGTTTAAGGCATACTTATCCCGATGCTTTTCAGTTGTTACTTAAACAGCAACAACGATGAAAATGTTACTTTTTCATGAGTCATCATTTTGAAACTTAATATTGGAATTTGCCTAGGTAGGCCCGCTACTACTCATTTTAGTTTAAGATCTTGATAGTCTACTGATATTCATTAGAGATTCGAAGTTTGGAAAATTTTCTTAGAAGTCAATGTCAGAATACTGCGGTATAGGCTGCTCACGGTAATCTGAGCACTTTCGTTATCAACCTTTGAAAAAAATCACTGCCCGTTAACTGCATTTATTCTAACGTACACGCTGGCATGTTGGTCCCTGTTAATTTGGCAGCGAATTATGAAAAATATTTCCAAGTTTTGATCATGTACACAGAAAAAAAGACTAATGTTGCTGCAACAAAAAAATTATTATTAAGACATTTCTTTAATCGTTTATGTTGTAGTAACATTAATAATGTTGTGACAAAGTTACTTAATGTTATCCATTTACAAAATCTTATATTACTGTAATGCAACCATACTATTGAAGTGCTAATGTTAAGAAAGCCTCTAATAGGTCATGTTGCCGCGACCAAAAGTAGTATTACGCTAAGATTAACCGGAAGAACAAAATATTTTGTGTTACAGCGACATTAAAGAAATGCCCAATCAACACAATGTTACACTGACTTGGCGTTGCAAAAATGGCGAATATGAGTGAACTTCGATAACCTGGTAAAATGAAATCACTGTTTTTAAATTTTAAATTCTAGTTTGAAAACTAAATGTAGCTTGGACCAGCTCTCAAGCCTTGCAAAGCAGTTAACGTGTGCCAATTATGCATATATTTATAGAGCATCAAGTATTTCCACGTAAAGAAAGAAAATTGCAGTTTGTAGTTTTGTAGTATTCAATACTTTTAATACGACTGTCACCTAAACATTTCAAAATAGCGCAGTTAGTAGGACGTTGGATTCTGTGAGTGGAGACTGATAACCACTCTCAGTGCTAGTTCGATTCCCCTCCAAACTGTCTTTTTTTTTTGTCTTTGATAATATTTATTTTTTTGTGACAAAATAATAGTATTTAATTTATTTTACATAGCAATGTTTTTTTTAAGCAAATACAAGAAAATTTTAAACACTAATGTTAACATCAGTTAAACACAAAATTACTTTTTCCACAACATAAACACCACCTTAAAGTTGACAGAACAGAAAGGATATAATTACATAACATAATAACTTAACAGTATATTACATTAACAGCAACATAAGTTACTGACGGTTCACAGGTAACAAGAAATTACTGTTGTATTAACATCAATGCTGTTGTACATTGGCGGTTAGTAGTGAACAGCGATAACATCGTGAAATGAAACAACTGTATTAGAATTTTAAAGCATAATATGACAACTAAATGTAGCCTAGACCAGCCCTCAAGCCTTGCAAAGCAGTGTGCCAAATATGCATATATTTCTAGGGCATAAAGTATTTCCACATAACGAAAGAGAACTGCAGTTTGTCGTTCAATTGTTTCTATAAACACAATATGCAACAGCAATTAAGACGTTAATGTAGAGCAGTTGGTAGGGCGCCGGCTTTAAGTGGAGTGCGTCACGCAATTAGTGCATGGGTTCGATACCGCTGCCTCCCATAACATTCGTTATTAATATTTATTTTTGTCACAAAATAATTTTACTTAATTTATTTTGCACTGGATTGTTCATTTAAAGCAAGAAAAACTACACAAGAAAATTTTTAACACGGATGTTAACATCGCTGCAACACAAAGCTTGTTTTGCCGCAACACAAAATTTGTCTTACCACACCACAAAATTTGTTTTGCCGCAACAGAAACACCAACTTAATGTTTCCCGTACAGGAATGTTGTCACAAAAGTACTTAATTTTACAGTAACATTAATAGCTTAACATTATATTACATTAACAGCACCATTAGTTACTGACGGTTCATAGATACCAAAAAATTAATGTTGTATTATCATTAATACTGTTGCTACATTAGACTTTTACCTGTGTACATGGGTTGTAATTTTTTAATTTATGGAATCAAGTTTGTTTTCTGCTTTTACACACAAGAGTACGAAATGGCATAGACCTATCGGCAGGGACGGGTGTTTTTCGCGAAAAGATTTATGGCCATGATAAAGAGTTCTAACCTCAAGTCCTATACGTAGTCTATGATAGTCGTGTTGGCAGAAAATCAGTCCAATGTTGGGAGACCGAGTAGGTACTGCACACCTAGGACGTGCACTCTACGCCATTTTCCTCTATGGGCAATTTACATCCTCTACCGTGCAGTAGGTTGAGTTGTTTACCCTCTACTCTCCACTTCCGGCTTATAACGCACCGCTGCCAACCTTTGAAATTGTTGGAATGGTTTTTTTCGAATGGTTGCTGGGCCTTGCTCGCCTCCGTACTGCGGAAGGCAACGAGAAACGTTGTGCGCGTCGCTGCTTCCAGCACCGACACGTCGTCTACGGTTCCACCAAAGGGCGCCGACCCTGGGAAGAACCGGGAGGAAACGAGGAGTGTGCAAATTTTTTATTTTTAAATGAATAGAGACCCTGTCGTTCCGAGTTATAAAACGGCGCCAAGCTGTTTTCTAAAATACCACTTTTGTGATTGGGTGATCTAGATATTACGCTTCTTAAGTGTCTGCCCACGAATTAGAGATTCAATATCGGAGTAACTCAATTCTGATTGGCCAGTCAATTAAAAAAATGTATTATCACACACACACACGCTGCCAATAAGCAAAAGGAAACTGCTGGTACGCTCGTAGGGTATTGAAATCTAGCATGTGCAGAAATATTTTCGCGAAATTCGGGTGTCCCTAGTAATGGTTAACTTATATTTATTGTAGAATTTGAAAAAAAATTCAATTACATTTAATGTACATTCTGGCGTACACAATTCTTCCGGAATTTACGGTATATGTTTGTTTTGTTGTTTTTTGTTACATACATTTCTGGAACTTCACAAGAAAAATTCTTATTAACATAATTCAGATGCAGAACTCGTTTATAACTAATTTCATATGCAAAAATTGGAGTATTGAAGTTAGTTACCACGGCGTCCATTACACTTTGAGGTTATGTCACCCACATAGAAACTTTAAAAAAAATTCATAACTATTTAACTACTGGACCGATATACAAAATGCAAACGCCATTACGTTACAAATTCATGACAGAATACACATATAACAAATATATTAATTACATCACAAATTAATGTAACATCGAAAGTTACCTATACGAGACTCGAGTCTCGGGGATGGAGGATTCTAAACACCGGACATGCTGAAAAGAGCGTGGAACGAGTTTGATTATCGCGTATATGTCGTTCGGGCCGCTCATGGCGGTCGCATTGAACATTTGTGAATGTATGGTAAACAAACTTCACTGTTCCACGGTTCATTTATTGGTCAATCAAGGTTGTGGGTTGTTTAGTTTTGATATTATAGACCTTCAAAGTTTTGTTATTCTTTAATACTCATCCTGTATTTTAAATTCGTGTAATGTGAGCCAGTTTTGTGCAGAGAAAGCAAAACCTGTATTTTCTACCTTCCTTGTTTGTCCGGCAAAGAGAGTAGACCTTTCCAAACATACTTCTAAACCAGATAACTCTGAGTTCCAAAGATATGATCAGATGATTTCTCTAAAACACCATAACAAATAGGTATAATCTTGATCTCGGTTTTGTGTATATCTATGCAATATAGCCTAGGAACATAATATGTATTCATCTGAGTGTTACTGAAGATGTGTGTATAATTTATATTTATAGGGCTATTTATATATTTTCTAAATATAGACATACACAGCCTATATTCGGCAACAGTCACAAAGAGGGTGATTAATTTCTCTCTCACTGCAGTTTACTAAAATTTGCTTCAATCTTTGTGGTTTAGAAATGCTTTAATTTGTAGCGCGCGTTATTTAATTTTGTAGCACGTAGACACATTCCTTGTTAAACATAGAAGTGTGCTCTTAAAAAGCTTATTTTAATTTATTGGAAAAAATACCGCAGAACAAACTTTTTATTAAAATATATAATACAATTTTTTGTTATGAAAACGCTTCTAACATACAAAAGAAAAAAGGCGCTGTTAGAGCATGTACATTACTTGAAAATTACGTAGTGATGTGCTGTGCTTTCGTATTTTTTTCTGTAACGCCAATTGCACTCGTCCGCCTTACTCTATATACGACGTGTTGAATGTATTTCGTGGGTGGTTATTCAGTTGCCTATACAGCAAGGCAAAGCTTAGAAAAAAATATCCATTTGTAATTTTTATTTAATCAGCAGCCGACTTTAAGGGGATAAGGATCTATAAAACTTAATTTCTGCGTCATGAAGAATAACTGTATTTTACTCACAAACAACTACATTATAAAAAAGACCACAAAGCTGCAAAATGTCAACATTTGCATAACTGGATTAGCGTTATCATGGTGTTACTCTTTTAAACTAACATATTGATTAAAAAGTTTAAAATTTATTCCGTTCTGGAATAACACTGCATTGGAGAAATAATAAAAGATTATACACTGTATGATGTCAGTGAGTGAAAACGAAAACGAATTGGTGAAAACTAAAGTTTACGTGTATAAAAGCGGATTATCACGCTGAACCTGTTTCGCAGGTTTTCCAGTGATCCCAACCATAAAGGCAATATGGTTTAGAGAGCGCATGCAAGTTGTGCACTAACTTCTACACTGCTGACCATTAAAATTGCAGCCCCAAGAACCACATAAAAAGTTACAACCAGATCTATTGGATATGACGTACAGAATATGGGAGAATCAGTACTCTCTGGCCACACCATGGGCGGCGATCGTTGCTACACGACGTGTCATTGAGAGGAAGAGACTTTTGAATATCCGTATGGGGTATCTCCGCTCATGCTGCTTCGGTGCCAGCCCGAAGAGTATCCGTTGTGTCCGCGGGGGTCCCGTGGCAGGCCAGTCGTCACCCGACAATGGACCACACGTTTTCGATGGGCTAGAGATCGGATGGAAGTGCTGGTCAAAGAAGTAGCGTGACACATTTGTCATGCAGGAACCGCCGGACGATGTGTGCCACATGTGGTAAAGCATTTTCCTGTTCATACAGAGCCCCAGGCTGGCCCTGAAGATCGAGGACAACAACAGGTCCCAACACCTCCACGATGTGACGGTTGCTGGTCAGCATATCAGCGATGAGGACCAAGCGCAAGCGAGACAAAGTTTCCGGTGGAACCCGCGTTGGCCATTCCAAACCTCCCCTCCAGATGGCCGACACCTATAAAAAGGTTATACCTGGAGCACTACTTTCTATTTTACGTCATCCTCCGCAAGCGAAATCTAACTCGGCTCTTTTTTTATCTCAGGAACCACGGGAAACTTTGCAATTTTTAACCTCCATGCTGGGTCCGAAATGAAGTTAAAACACAAAAACTAAAAACATACATTCATATCACGTCCGCGCATTTTCTTCTCGTATTTTTAAGAATACTAAGCATGGTGGTATGCCCATTAGTAAATTTTCGCGGCCCAGTGCTCTGGAGTGTGGACGGAACTCAGATGACTATCCGTATGGGGTATCTCCGCCCATGCTGCTTCGGTGCCAGCCTGAAGCGAGCGAGACAGGAATCCGATGGTTCCCCGTGCCATAACTCCAGACGCTGACCCGTTATGACGGTGAATAATGCAGGACTCAGCCAAGTGCCCACCACGGTGCCACCATACATAGTGCGAACATCGTGGTACTGCAAGCAGAAGCGAGATTCGTCGGAGAAGACGATGTCATGCCATTCGTCCCTCCAGGCCCGGCGATCCACTCACCTGTGGCGAGCAGTCACTGGCAGCTGCAGTAATGGACGCCTGGACGAGATATCTTGACAATGGAGATGGTGACGAAGCGTGCATGCGGACACGGGTTGATGTGCCACATGCCTGAACTCCTGAACGAGTGTGTTTGATGTAGCTGTATGGTCCGTTATCACTGTAGTTGCATTTCTTCCAACGTGAGAATCAATTTCGCGGCAAGATAATCCATAATCCTGATAGACTAGCATTCCCCCGTGGTCAAAGGTGGAAACCTGTTTTTTATGGTTGTCGTGTTCTTCGACGTGGTATACTCACTCCCTCTGTGCACATACACGAATGGTGGGGAAAGACAATGGCACAACATCTCAGCAGCTCCCCGACTTCCACTTATATGCCGCTTATCAGTGTCGCCACAGGCTTACGTGCTGCGCTACTTGGCTGAACAACTAATTACGTCATTTTCCTACCCTGCTCTACGCATTCCCCCAATGTGGAGTCCTTCAGACACGTACTTCTTGGTGTTGCAATTTTAATGGCCAACAGAGTATTTATTCAAAATTATAAGTTTTCAAATTACTTAAAAAATTTTTTTCATAATATAACAGTATAAAATATTGTTTTACTAAACATTATATTTTATAACATAATTTATGTCCACTGAGGCTTTAAATCCGTTACGGATGTGATGAAGGCAATCTACTAACCTTTACGTCCTCAGTCAATACCTACTAGATTAAAAAAGTACTAAACAATCCCCCCTCCCCCCTTCCGCCCTTTTCACTCCAACCACTCTAACATTTGTAGTTTCGTAATCTAAGTGTCCTCTCCAAGCTACGACACCGTTCGCCGAAACCATAATTATACTATTCGTGATTATGCCTCATCGTCTTTTCGCCTTCAAAGTTATAAGTACTTGTTAATTATTGCGAAGCGTTAGACTGCACATCAATGTGATACTTTTATGGGAATGAGCTAACCGTATTTTCCGTTTTCCTGCACTAAAAAAAAAGTGAACAGAAAAGCGACAAAAAAACATTTCTGTAATCTAGTTTCGTGATAGCAGCAGGAAAATTTCTGTACCACCAAAAAAATGCTCTGTCAGTTTATTACAGTTCCTTTTTTTTATGAGGATAGACCTAAATAATTCTGAAGTTGTTCTGTAGTAGGTGCAGTTATCTCTGATGTAGGAACTTTATTCATAGTTGCATATACAGTCACAGGCAGGAACACAACAAACATTTTGGTTACTTTTATGCACTGTCTTCGTTAGCAATACTTAGATAGCACTAACAACCATTCTGATTGCTTTTCCTATATTACGAGTCTAGATGGGTTATGGGTACACAAATTTTGTTCCTACAGCCATATTTTTCTTCTCGGTGTGGTCCGTCCATGCATGCGTAGGCCAACGCTGCGTTCACGCAGGAAACAGAACACGACCCAGATTTGAAAAATTGCCGAACAGGCCGTGTGTCGCAACACATAAAACACCGTCACGTAGTCCCTTGTTACGCGCAATCCCATGCACCCCCGCCCACCCCACACAAAACTCCACGGCAAGCCATTAAACCGCTTGTTTCAGAGCCACCCCCGGGCCGCGTGTATTGCCAACGGTCGAGGGGGAGGCTGGCAAACGCGTGGTTGGAGAGAGAAGGGGCAGGTCGGGGACCTTAATTTGTTTGTTTGGCTTCATCTGCGCGGAATAAAGATTCATTAAAAGCCGTCGGTACAAAAGACGCCTGTGGGGAGGAGCGCACGGCGTCGGTGTTAGCCCCGCCCTAGAGTTTCATCGGCGACGACTGCCACCCCTTGGAATAATCAGTACCACCCGCGGGATAATCACGAAAGCAGGCGCACGCTTCGTTCCGAGTGCCCGACCGTTATCTGGGCCACGAGAGGCCTGGCTCTAACGAAAACGAGGGTCAATTTGTTCTCATCTGATTTGTTCGAATGGAGAGATTTGAGACGGTTCTTAACAGCGGGGTTTCGAGAGCCTACGAGGGTGAAGCGAGGCGAGTGTGGAACTGCGCCGGAGTGAAGGGGTGGGAAGAAACGGGAGGTCCCCGAGAAAAACCCGCCGGCCAGCGGCATCGTCCGGTACGATTCCCACATGTGAAAATCTGGGGAGCGACCCCACCGGGAATCGAACCCGGTTCGCCTTGGCGGGAGGCGAGTAGTCTAACCACTAAACCACCGCGGCCCTCTGATTTGTTTGAGCGACGTGTCCCGTGCCGTGTACTCGGAAAACTTGCCTTGGTAATCCCTGGGGTGGGATTTGAAACGAGACCCAAGGCCGCAAATGGGTCGAATGCATTTGCGAAGGAAGCGGTGGTACGACTAGAAAAAAACTACTGGTCATCATCGACAATTACGAGAGTTTGTTACTCTGCTGTGAAATAGTTTGCAGTTGGGATCGAGTCAGCTTTACCAGCGGCAAAATGCGTGCGTGTTCCTAGCATGTAAACATATTCTGGCGAGCAAACTTCAGTTGTTAGGCATGGTATACTCTCTCTGTTAAACCAAATACCCCAATTATTTGTAGTAGTGCACCTAAGGTGGCAGTAACAACCCACTTGGTTCTCTGAAGGAACCTGTATGTGTCTGTAAGCCCATAAAATAACATTACATCAGCCCCTATTAAAGAGCAGAATCTACATAAAATTGTTGGTAGCAGGGTAATGAGCGACAGCGAAAGCTAAATATCCCAATTTTGATTATCTGGACCAGATTCACCAGGTCAGAACAAAAATCGCCTAGGCGGAGAGCTGGCATGCTAACCGCATGACCACTAAAACCATCATGCATATTAAAATTTAAAAAAAAAATTCCCATTTGTGAAAAAAAAGTTTTTATTAAATGGTTGTATTATTGCGGTAAATATTGTATTTGGTAATGTTTTCTTATAATGCAAAAGCTTTAAAGAAATATAAAAAAAAAAACTCACCTGACCCATACGTGTGAGAAAAAACTGTTTATTGCAATACCAAGAATGCATGGGTCGTAAATTGCACATTACTGCGCTAATTTAACGGTACCGTCTACCCAGAACCTTAACAGCGAACAGAGGTTCAGTAGTGTAGTTGTACTTTAAAAACTGGTCAATATTTTTGAGCGGTGTCTGCTTACTAGCATTTGTAAAATTTTTTGCGTCCAAAAGATAGTTTTATTTTAATGAAAAGGGGCTAAAACGGGTATTTCACAATCATTTTTTGGTATGAAATTTCCGGTAAAGGCTAATAAACATACATTAGAGACACGCAACACACCTGTGTCTTTATTTTTACAATATAAAATGATAGGATCACCACTGAGAATCTAAAGAGGCGAGACGACGAGAGAACGACTTTACGTCAATCAGTGTCTAGCACACAGAGACGATAAGACATTGTGATGCGCGTACTTAGGTCGCCCTTACCGCTTCTGTGCGTAAAGGCCTCGGGTATTCAAATTACTTCCAACCAGACAACTCCCTTACCGTATATTAATATACTTATTAAATATAAGTGTTAACCACATGTGATATATATATATATATATATGTGTGTGTGTTTGTACACACACGCACAATTGCGGAGAACTAAATCGTAGATATTATAACACTCTCCTAGCATCTCTCGTCCCACCAAGTCCCCAAGGGGCCGTGGTGGTGTAGTGGTCAGACCACTTAACTCTCACCAAGGCGATCTGGGTTCGATTCCCGGCGGAGTTGCTCCCGGATTTTCGCACGTGGACGATGTCGCTGGTAGGCAAAGGTCTTCAGAGCCGATGAGGCTGCAACGAAGTGAGTCTGGAACAGCGTAGGAATGCAAGGGCGGGGGAGACGGGAATTCTCCGAGAAAACCCGTCAACCAGTGGTATAGTCCGGTGGAAATCCGGGAGTGACCCCGCCGTGAATCGAACCCGGTTCGCCTTGTTGGGAGGCGAGGGATCTAGCCTTTTTCGCCACAGCGACCCGCTGTAAAGCTGGTAACACAATAACAATACGTCGTCGTCCGTGTGCGGTAGCTCGCTTTTTCAGCAAGCGTGGAGACCATCATTTGTTTTGAAGTCGTGTAAATGTCTTCAACCAGGCCTTTTGTACAGTACAGACTCTTTGGGCGATGAAGAAGTTAAGTCAGTAGGAATTGAAGAATTGTCTACTTTCAAGAATATGCGATATACCAATGCCTCTCATTCTGGTAGATGTATGCGTAGAAGTCTGGGCCCAGTTCTCAAGTCAGAATCGGCTTGAGCACATCCTCGAAGTCCACGTACTTGACGATAGGCATTTTGTGCGCATGATGGCAATGGTTAAATTTTGGTACATGTTTTTATGCATGTTTGGCATCTCGATTCTCGCTGGAGGATTTTTTACACAGCACTTCATGTGCTCTTCTAGGCATTGCTGGCCCTTAAATCTAGATACTCGTGGTCGCTTGGTGAAGTATGTGAAACAGCCCTCGAAAAAATGCATTTGGGCTGACAGTAGTGATCCCACACGTCTGGAAAAAAAAATTTATGTGTAGCAAAAATGTTTATTGTCTTTGGTCGTGGTCCACTATATACGCACGGGCACGGCCTTTCTCATCTTGGTCTAGTGAATATAAATTAACACCGTATGGTTGTTTTTCTCGAAGATTTCGACTTGGCGCAGCGGTTTTGGAGGATTCCAGAGCAGAAAAATCAAATTCTGATTCCAGCTGTGTGTACCGCCGGTCTACAAACTCAGAATGGTCACCTTAAAACAAATATCGCCAAAATATACCACTTGGAGCAGAATTTTGCTGGTATATCACGACGTGTTTTAACTTTATAGATGCTGGGAATTCGATGTACGACAATATGCTTAACGGGTACACTTTATTAATGTGAAGATGCAGCCTTTTGTAAGCAGTTAGTGTCCAGCCAGAACCTCTGGTTGTGAATGTCTCTTATTGTTTTAGCAAAGCCTCTGAGTGAATTTTTCTACGATCTCTGTAACCTCGTGTGGTTTGTACACGAAAATATTAGTGGTATTAAATACAGAAATTAATAAATATTTTTAGACATATTGTTCATAGTTTTGCAGTTTATTATGTGTTAAGTTTTTGATCGTGCGCGCTTTTTTTTTAATTTTATTAATAATCTTTATATTAATAAATTAAAAGCTAAGGAAAAAAAATTATATTTACTCAGCGAAAAAATACTAAACTAGCTAACTTGGATTTCCGGGTTGGCATCTTAGTGATCTACAAAAAAACAACAAAATGACACCTCTCGCGTCTTTACCGCACCAATGATAGTTTGTTCATTCAGCTAATATACTTAGGTTTTTGGTCAGGAATACGGGAGCATGGAGTAGGTTCGCCAAATATACATGTCATCTCATTCGAAACATTGGTCAAGCGGAGTACGATGGCGGCCATGTTGGATGTGCTTAAACTTTGAAGATATATTTGGCCTTGACCTTAAGTTGAACGTTAACCTGAAATAAACTAAAACATTACTATAAACTTATAAAAATTAAATTAAATTAAAAATTAATGATACGGTATATAAAATTAACAGATACCTTACTAATAAAATGTATTTTACAGTTTTAACACCGGGTATTAAGTTCCCTTCGCTCCAACATGTGTATTAGCTTCATTATATATATGTTTTATATTTAAGCTAATTGTAGTAAAAACTGAACTGTTTTTAGTGAAAATTCAAGCTTATTTCCATTCTTTATGCTTCAGTATGCACGATAAAAAGCAATCTCGTTAAATGGCGGGCGCTGGTGCCCCTGCTAGGTATGCCACCAAAGTAACTTTTGTATACAGTTGGTTGCGTATCACCAGGGGCTATGCGATACACCATCGCCACACATTAGTGATGAACGCTAACATTTCGGACAAGGCTCTATGATATGCGTACACACTCAAGTAGTTGAGTTATAGGTACCCTAGTAGGGTGGCGGCTTCTGTACTCCATGGCGAGCAGATTATTGTGGATGGCATGCCTGCTGACAGGTCGTTGTGCATCCAGCATTGAATTGGCGAGTGATCTGCTGCACTGTGGCCTGTCTGCCCGCTCTTAGCAACCGAGTTAGCCGACGACGAACCCCATCGTCGATAAGTTGCACGCCATGGCAGTTGTCCCTGGCGGCGGCTGTGGTTTCACCCGACTCCATGAACTCACGATTCACTCTTGACACGGTGGCCCGTGGAAATTCAAGTGCCTGCACGACTTTAGAGATGGAAGTGCCCCATACGTCTGGTCCCAAAAAATATGGCCACGATTAAATGCGCTGAGATATTGTTTCTTCCCCATTCCGTGCTCCACTGTTACTCAAACGGCCTATATAAGGTCTGGTGGCAACCCAGTCATGCATGGCTGGGCACAATTCTATTAGACTGGGCGACCACAGCTCAATTTTTCCTAAAACGGCAGGTGTGGCTAATTCAACTGCTCAAGGGAGAGCGCGTGTGTGTGCGTGTATGTACACAGGTAGTAGAAAAATAATGTGAACGATCACCTGTGACGTGATGCGATACTAAATAAAATCCTTGTTAAAAGTGGGGGGGGGGGCGGATTGAATCACTCTTGGCATCAATTGCAATTTTATCGGACTTGGAAATAACAAGTACAAATCTTGCACGATATTATACGGAATAAAAATCCACTGCATATGAGTATCTAGTTTAGAAACTGTGGCTGCAAGTAGAAAAGTAGCGAACCGTTCGTCCTCCAAAACAGTCCCAAAGGTTCATTTACGTTAAGATCAGGGGAATGAAGTGATCACCCGGAAAATTCTACTTAATCGTCGTGCTTATCGAAACATGCTTGAACAAACCCAGCAGTGTGAATCGAGGCGATGTTTTGGAACATAGGCTATTCGCTAAGAAACTCAGTGTAATGTCATGAATTATCTTTTGTGATGACATGAATTATCAGTAAGAGTTCTCAAATTTTAAAGTTTCTCGCCTGAAACGTAATCAGTTTTTTATTTATTTAATATTTCAGTTAAAATACTTGACACAGCATTCTGTGATATTATATTATTTTTCGTGCCCTAATGGGCGAAAAATTAACGTGCTAAACAGTGTGCCGAACGTCGACCGAAAACGTCGTTTTACAAGATTTCTCAACGTGTTAGAGTGATGTCTGCTTAGGAATAGCTTTTAAGAAACGTTACGCATATGCATAGAAAGTTCAGGTTCTCAATTTATCTCCAAAATTAATTTTTTCTGCAGGTGAAAATGGCTAAATCATGTGTTTTTGTGAACATCCCGGTGCAGAATCTTTGTAAAAGTATAGACAAGCGCAGCAGACTTGTACTATCAGTATTACAGCATAAAACTACATGGTTACCGCGGAGAGTCTCGTAGGTACGTTATCGACGATAAGCTAGCGTGCCAGTTAAGTGACTTGCACATAAAGGCTACGATGAGGCGTGTTGTGCATGCCAGGGTCGCCCTTAGCGCTTCCATGCTTCTAGGCCTCGGACGTGCGAAATACGTGCAGTCAGGAGGCAGGCGACCTTAAGAGTTGAACTTTGGAAAACCACAAAACAGTTTTTTAAGCATTTACATTTTTAGTATTGTGAAGCAAAATCACCGTAATATCACATTATTTAAAAGACACTGAAAATTACATGAAAAAGTATTGCCTCTCTCCTCTCCTCTTCTTTAGGGGCTGATTTACGAAAAAAAGTAGAATTTTTAATCACTAGTGTTTGTTTTACTGTGAAGAAAAAACACCACGATATCATGTCGGGTTTGACAGGTATTGAGGATTTCTTAAAAAAAATTTTTAACGCTTTTTTCCACCCCTTATTTGCAGAACTGCGAGAAATAATTTTTAGTTGTTGTCTACAACCTAAGGGGAAACCTTGCCTCCAATTTAAGGTTCTTAGGTATAGTGGTTTGGACTATGCCTTTTAAGTTAATTGGCCAGTGACTACACTTTTTTTGTGTACAGATATATTTTTAAAATAATATATTCATAAAACGTAACTACATGAAACAGTATCTTTCACTATCTATATTTGCAAGTTAACATTGTTATATCTAGAGCACTGTAACACGCAGCCAGTCTTGGCGTGGTGAAAGTGACTCACCATGAACAGCCTCCCCCTCCCCCAGGAGGACCCAGCTGCCGCTACGTCACAAGGCCTGTGGGTTGAATGATCGACAGCTGAATCTGATTGACGTCACTCGCTCTGCCGGAGGAGTCGACGATTCGAGAGCATGTGCAAGAACCTTCCAGCCAACACCTCCTTTCGGCGCGTCCGGTCGCATGAAAAATGTTCTGGGTCAGGGTACCTACAATATAAATACGGATATAGCTGGACCTTCGGCAGTCTGTGATGGCCATCTGGTGAAGTGAGGGAAATGGCGAACGAAAATAAGGTTATCGAGCGACGTCGAAGAAGAGGGCCGGCGGAAACGAACGAGAGTGCGCGAGTGCTACAGAGAGTGAGGTATACGACGAACGGAAGGTGCTGGGTATGGGAGCGCTCGGTCCTCTCCAGATAATTCCGCACAGGAAAGATTGGCGATACGTGGACTGTGAGACTGAATGGTTGAGTTGTACAGACTTGACTGTAAATACTGAAATTGCCAGAAAACATATATATAATTTCTAATAATAATTCAATAGCAAATAATAGCCATTATTGTCGAGAAATTAAGTTTGGAGTTTCTATTAACATCTCCATCCCTTAAAGGACACGTATATACCCAAGAGATTAAAACATTTTAACATTATTAATGCTAGTTTTTTAGTGTAGTCCAATTTTATTTTGTGGCAGTACAAAATGCTCAGATCGTTTAAAAACTTTACTATGTTTCAGCTTTTACTCTTGTAGTAATTATTGTCCTGTTTTAGTATTTTCATTATAAAATATTAGCAAGCGTTGGGATACTACTCGATATTTATTTTACTAAGTGTATTGTGTTATTATTATTAAATTTCTCATATATAGATCATACGCCCTAGCTTACGCAATAAAAGAAGGAAATATGATGACAAGAATCTGGTACAAATACTGCCAATTATTTGTTCAAATTATTACATTTAGCAAATTTATAATTCTCTGACATCAAAATGTGGCAATGCATATATGGTAACTTCAATAACTTTTGTTCATTACAATGTAAACAACTTGCATGAGTTTGAATGGATCACTAATAAATATAACTGAAATTGTTGACAATTAACACAATATAAAATTTACAATGAAAAGGTTTGTAGCAAAATAATGATGTGATGATATCACGAATACCTTCTTACAAATTAAATTTTTTTGTTAAAGTTTGACTTTTTAAATAATTCTATTACTGAAATTAAAAATACTATATGTTTTTAAGTTTTTTTTTTTTCAATTTCCCTTCTGCAGAAGGGATTACGTCATCGTTTCAAGTAAAGAATAAAAATTCTATAAAAGAGTTAAACCGTGCTCTTAAAGGTAGGTTTGGTAAAAAAAAAATGGCGATGGAGATGAAAATCCAGGGAATGGTTGAAAGCGCAGGCAGCTTAGCTATGGTTAAAATTGCGGCAGGTCCAATGTCACTAGACAGAATGATTCTGTGATAGTTTACTATTGTCTTCGGCAGCGTGGGAATAAGCAAGGTTTATAAACCACTTGAAAATTTTGGAGCCTCTTTGGTGCAGTGGTCAAACAATTCGCTCTCCCCCCCCCCCCATGGTGATCCATGTTCACTTCTCGGAGGTGTCACGCCCGATTTTCACATGTAGGAAACGTGGCGGACGTTGCCGTCACATTTTCTCGGAATACTTCCTTTTCCCCCATTAGTGCATTCCACCGTTTCTGCATTCTCGCCTCACTTCACCCTCATTGGCGCTTTAGACTTCAGTTGTTGAACGGGTCCCAGACTTCTCTTCCTCTCCCATCTGAAAAATGCCGGTGAATGATGCCGGGAAACGAACCCGTATCCCCCGGGCGAGAGGAAACACAGTAGAAGAAACATTGTGCATAGTGCGCAAGCGAGCTGCGAAGTTGCCATTTTTCCTGTCTCATCATTAAATTGTTGTCTTTTTTTTAACAGCACTGTTAAAAACAACACGGATATGATTTGAGGTTTATATCACTGTTTATGAAAGTAAATGCATTGAGATGTCGGTACTCTTTTTTCTATCTTAAGTTTCGACGCATCTATAAAATATCTAAGTTAGCCAAAGTATTTTAGTAGTATAAAACGACGTGTCTGTTTAAAATAAAAACTTAAATAAACACGTTTATCAGTGTTCACCACGTGACTTTGACAGCGATGAGCGAATTAATGTTGGGTACATTCGCAGAAGACGAGAATCGATCTACCACTTCTTTATTCTACGGAAGCAACAAACGCTATAGTCCATTCACGGTTACTTCCAACTTTTCTGAAGCCCTGCTTAAGTTCTACTTCCAGGATATTCCTCCGCCTCATGTAAACAAAGCCTAACCAAGTCTAGAAAATTACACCAAAGGGACAACGCACCGCATTCGTGCGCACTCAGCTTAATAATATTCTGCATAAGAACTATTTCTTACTAGGTATTACCAACACACACTTTTTTTCGCACGGTTTAATTTATGTTAATTATAAATGAAACACAACAATTTATAAATAAATAATAAAAAATATTTAATATTGTAAAAAATAGCGTACTTTTATGTTAACCCAATTATGAAACGATTGCTGTACACAGCATATTTGGGAAATAATTAAACAAGTCGTGCATCGGGTGATTTTTCAAACGTTTGATTCAAAAAGTGTGAAGAAACCGCAAATGGACTATACACCACGGAGGTGATCACAAATGTTATATGTATGCATATACATACATACACATAAAAAAATATTTTAGGAAAAATAAATATAAGTTTTTTAATTGTACTTGAATAACTTTCAGAGTGTTTTCGTTGCATACGGTGACAGAAAAGAAAAATTATGTCTCCACGTAAGTATGTAAACAAATCAGAGTTCCCCAATCTTCATGATTACTTGTTACTTCGTGCTGTCCCATATTCATTCCTTGTTTCATTCAACATTGTGTTGTCTTACTTTTCGTTTGCTCCTTGTCTGACAGAAACATAAGACCTTGTTCTTTATAGCTGTTGATTATCATCTTCTTCTGTTCTGCGTTGTGGTAGATCTATGATTCGCACTGGTGGGCGTCGTTTGGTGTCGGAGACAAAATAGCTGAGATTTTGTTGGCTGCTTTTATATGTTCGTTAATTTTATCTCTTCTTTTTACTGCCCTAAAGTATTTTTCTTTCATTTCGATGACTGGTTTACCACTATCTAGGTGTTCCGTATTTGATACAAAAATCTGTAATCGTACGACTTTGTCATTTTTGTCATTTTTGTCTGCTACACAAGGTGATATTAGTTACATTATTTTCTCTTTTTATTATTTCTGTTGCATTATTCTATCTTGTTGTCAACAAAGCGAGCGTAGTGAGTTGAATTAAATAGTGAACGTAATGAGCAGTCCTCTAGCATCTAATGTGTTGTGACAGCACAATAACACAGTGAGAAAATAATAAACCTAATGTATGGTTCAAGTTAATGCTTCTGATGGTATGGCAGAACCATTCCATCATATATCTCGATAGAGAGGTGACTGTGTTATTTGTTGTGAAAAACATATCAATCATGGGGAAAGTAACCGTTACATGGTTGTTATTCGTCTATGGAAGCAAAGTGACTGACATTTAGCGGCGGAAATACGTACTTGTATAAAGGATATAAACTGCCTTTGCTGATATGACTTATTCCAGTCAAATGAAATGTAATGTTTATGAAAACGGAATATTTCTAGCTGACATTGTATAAAAAATATTTTTTCCCCATAAATTAAGCAACTTACTCGAACAAATATAATCCAGGTTTGCTGTGTAAAATCAAGCATATACCTTATGTTTATGTTTGATTTTACATCACTTAGAAATAAGTGATGTAAAAATGCTGGTAAAACGATATTGTGAAGGATCATGGAAAACAAGGAAATTCTGGGTGTAGATAAATGTAATAATAAATAAAATAAAAAATGTATTTAATGAACTAACAAAAAACTTTGCAAAATATCGATGGTAAACGAGTAAAAGATGAAAAAATTTCGTTTCGTCTACTGTTCTAGCTGACTAAAAAGTGATCCATAAATTTCCTTCATTAAAGTGGGAAATATTAAAATAATGTAAAAACACACACACACAATGCGTCAACATAATTTTTAAACCCAAAAAATGCAGTTCTCAGATATTTTTTGCCATTTCCTGAAAAGATGCAATTCTTTACAATTATCGAGCTCCACATGCAACTGTCAATGAAACGTATAATTGTAATACACTCTGATGAATACTAACGTAACTACACTCAGTGCAGACACTTATTAGTTTCTCTTTCACCTTGTTGAATAATGTCGCACTCCATAAAATATGGTCTTAATTTACAGTCATTCAAAAAATGAACGGATGAGATCCCCGATATAACCATTATTTCATGCAATTCAAATATAGGCTCAAACATTCCTGTTTGTTGGCCAAATATAATTGGAAACAAACACAACATCCACATTTAACTGGAATATTGAAATTTAATTGTCATCTGGTTGTGCCCTCTATGCCGGCCATTTTCATCAATTAGGGTGCTACGCTCTGAAGGCGTCGAAAACGCGAATTGACTGTCGATGGCTAAACCACACTTGTACAGAGTCCTTGAAACACTGGAAAATGTTCAACATGAAATACGAAACAGCTTTTTTTTGTTTATAGCTATCCCACTCAAAACGAGTAATATTGGCCTACTACGGCACTTCTATTGCGATTTGAACAACCGAAGCAGGGGAACTCACACTTGACGCTAATAATTAATGGCAGCTGGCACAAAATGCCACGATATTGCAATATAGTCTACTCACGGTTTCTTCAATTTTTTTTTACGAACCTTTGAAACATTGCCCTAGGAGTGACATGTCAACCTGTTTTTTCATTAACATGTATACCACAAATATATAACACAGTGATTAACTTTTGAGTATTTTATTCATGAATAAATGAAACTTTAACTTAGTATCTTCTCTATAACTTGTAATATTTATTTCGTGTCAAATACGAATTAAAAACAGCGAGAGTAGCGATGTGTTGGCAACAGCTAGTAAGAAATAGTTCACAGTTAAAATATTGTTTTAACATAGTTTTTGTATGCTATTTGTTAATTAAACGTTGCCTATTTATCTATTAAAATTTTTAGGTAGGACTGAAGGAAACATATTTTATTGCTACAGTTAAAAATATTAGCGCAAATTACCGCGCGTAGGCCCTAGTGAGACAGTGTATTTTTTTTTTCGTCCGAGGAATAAATTTTAATAGGCGGAGCGAAGCTTGTCGCTCTCTCTCTCTCTCTCTCTCTCTCTCTCTCTCTCTCTGTCTCTCTCGCTCTCTCGGAAAGTTTCGCGCCGCTAATAATAGCATGAAAATTATATATGTTTTCAATTTTACCATAATTTCATACTTATTACAGCAACAATAATGATTTTTGAATCTCAAATTTACAAATGAAACGGAATTTTACTGTTTGAATACGTATTATAATATATTTAGATGTGATGACGGGACTTTTACAAATCCGAAGTTGGAAGAAATGCGGCGACATGACGATGACATGGCGTTTTTCTCTTGGCTGAACAAAGTGTTAATTTTTCTTCCTGCGAAATATAATTGAAATTACCACATCAAGTATGTACACGTTGTGTTGTTTTAAAACCGACCTAGGCAAGTTACGATGCTGTGATAGATCTGTTTTTCCACGCCAGGAATAAATATACTGCAACGTGCGTCGTGACCGCTATGTGTGAAAGTGTATTGTTGCATTTCACGCTGGGCTAGTGAGAGAGTGATTGCAAATATTGGACGTGCGAAATTTATACGTTTTAACCGTGAACTGTTTTTATAACGATATTAATTATTTGATAGTCACGTCTTATCGTTTATTACAACTGTGTAACTTCGCCCTAGGTGTTTGACACACAATTGTGTAAAGTGCTTACGTTTCTATGATTTGAATGTTTGCCACAATCCTAAAAAAATGCCAAGCCCAGCCAGATAAATTTAAATAAATAATGGAATAAACCTATAAAACAGTAAGTACCTATGCATGGAAATATGAGTGGAATGAAAGTTACGGTAGACTTATTTGTGTGCATGTTCGCCACTATCTTTTAAGTTTGTCGCTGCTATATACAAAAAATAAGCTACTCGAGTTAAGTGCTTGAATTACCTGTGTCTATTCTTTGGAATTGTTGTTCCTTCATCTTAATCTTTATTCCAATTGAGGCCGCTCTTTTAACGAAATAACCAAACACATATGAATAACTAAAGGTTAAATACTACTGTTCATTCCCTCAAAGTTGTAACAGGGATAAACACAGTCGCGGCATATTATTAACGTGTATTACGTGTAATGTGCTATGTTGTGTATAATAAATATGTGTTAATAATGTAAAATAATAACTGTAAGAACTATCTTCAATACAGACATTGTAAAAAAATTAATAAAACTGACCTAAATAGGGCTATAGGCCAAAATTGTGAACACTCGTAAGAAACAGTTTTTGAAATGTGACAGAATTCTTTGAACAGCTGAAAACAGTAAACAAAGCATTTGACAGTTAAAACGCAGAAGTCACATGGCAGTGTTTACGTTTACATGTAGTGGAAGGATACGTAATCGGTAACCAAAAGTACAACATTAGTAGGGTTTCAGAGCAGTGTGAAGTAACCGTAAATGGCCTATCGAACACTGCCGCTACAATAAAATGCCCCCAAGAAGTTGTTCGAAACAGATAATTTATAGATAATAAAATTTATCAAATTGCTAAACTCCGTCGAACTGGCACACATCAGCTGACCGATATCTTGGTTTCGAGCATCTTAGTATGCAATTGCCAAAGGCAAGTATATATACTCGAAAACAAAAATCTGCGGTCAACCAACTATTTGTTTGAATAATCATAGGTTATAGAAGAATTAGGCATACAGAGACAAATTGTGGCGGGGTCTCTTTGATCTCAGCGTACTCAACAATTTATTGTTGGAAACATGTCACCATGTTCCTAGTGTTTACAACGATAGCAAACAAATAGTATTGAGGTTGTGCTTTAATGTTGTACGAACAGTGTGCGACAAAATATCATTGATTTTCGTCTCAAAACTCATATCAATTGTATTTTACTTTTCAGTAGAATGCTAGCGATATTTGAATTCATCACGAAGTAAAATCGACAGTATCTCACTTCTTTGTTTGTAAAAATGGTTATTAGCAGAGCAAATGTGTGGACAGGAAGGAAGACAAATAGACCATTAATAATCCTCGTGTTAACCCTGGAGCACAAATTAATTTACGAGGACAGTGTGAGCTTCATAAAGCACATAGTAATTATTCTAATTGTATGAAATAAAATTTGAAATAAGTTTACAAATATTTTTGATAGTTAATACATTTGAGCCACGAAATTCATTTTTATAACTCAAATACATATATGTGCATAAAATCAATTTTTTAGCATACTTTCCGAAAGAAAGAAAGAATGGCTTGTCAGATCACTTTCCGGTCTGTGTGTCTGTGTATGTGTGTATATGGGTGTCTGCGCGCGCGTGGGTGTTTGTGTGTCCCTTTCATTTTTTGAACACGTCAACCGAATTTCACCTAACTTGGTACACGTATTATACTTAGTAAGGACACCTAACTTTTATAATTTTAGACCACGTCGAACACTTACTTTCAAAATGGTGGCTATTTAAAAATTGCAAGTTATATGTCATATTTCGGAAACCATTAAACCGATTAAAACCAGACTTTTTATGCTGGCAGAGCAACAAGAAAGGATTAAATTTTGAGATGGATAATGTTGTTGGTCTGTCATTTTGTAATATAGCACCAATTGAAAAAAATAAAGATTTTACATTAAAAATGGGATACTATGGTAGGCCATGTAAACGTAAGTGATTAAACTTGATTAGTTACTACTTTTAAAAATGGCTGCCAAACAATTGTTTAAGTTTATTTGGTATATCTACCATACCATTTAACCAATTTTGACCTAATTTTGCATACTCAAAGTATATATTACTAGCATTATATATACCAACAGATAACCACTTTTGTAGACGATTTCGTAAGATAATGCCATATGAATAAATAAAGTTGTTATGTCATAACTCGGTAAATAATTAACCGATTCCTACCAAATTTAGCAAACAATTAGTACTGATGCAGATGGTGTTTAGTGATATGTTTTAATCATGCCACACACTTATTTTCAAAATGGCTGCCATATAACTATTTTAGCTTAGAATACTATATCGTCGAAACTATGTAATCAATTCCAATATCACTTATCACTTTGTATGCTGGCAGTAAACATTACAACTATCAACTGTATTTCTATGGAGCATATTTTGTCCCCATTTTGTAAGATATCTCCATGCGAATAAAATAAATTTTAAGTCATATCTGTCATATCTCGGGAAATAATTGACCAATTCCTATCAAATTTGTCAAACAAGTAGTACTGAAGCAGATTAAGTCAATTGCTATGTTTTAAGCATGCAAGACATTTATTTTTAAAATGACGGCCATATAGCCATTTTTAGCTTAGAATACTATATCGTCGAAACCATGTAATAAAGTTTAACTAAACTTTAAATGCCGGTAGTAGATATTACAAATATCAACTGTATGTACATAGATAATATTTTATCCCCTCTTTTATTTTTGTAAGATAGCGTTATGCGAGTAAATGAAGTTTTTTTGTCATATCTCGGGAAACAATTAACAGATTCTTTCCAAATTTGGTAAACAAAAAGTTTTACTGCAGGTGATGTAAACTGGTATGTATTATGTAGGCCAGTCACTTATTTTCAAAATGGTGATTGTATAAATATTTTAGCTCAGAATGTTGTATTAACAAAACAAATTCCAGCTTAATTTTGTATGCTGGCAGTACCTGTTAACCATAAAATTTGTCTATGCAGAGCCTCATTTCTCTGCCATCTTGTAAGATAGCACTACCAATAAAAAGTAAGGATTTTATTTCGTTTCTCGGAAAACAATAAACCCTTTTTTTTATAAAATTTGTAGAAGATGTACTGTGGTAGACCATAATTATAAATGTATTCTTGTTTAAGTAGGACACGCTTATTTTCAGAATCGCGGCTATGGAAACACTGTAGTTTTGTAGTCGATATCTACGAAACGATGTAATCTATTTTAACTTAACTTTGTATATAGACAGTATACAAACATAAATATTATTGCTATATTGCATTTATGTCCTCTCTTTATGAAGATTGCCACATGAAAATTAAAGAGGTTTTATGCCATGTCTCGAGGACCAATCAACCTATTCCCACATAATGTTACAGTGGAACATTTCAAATAAATTTGTACCAAATTGTGCACACTATAAATGCTACAGAAGGTCATGCAAACTTACAAGTTTTATGTAGGCCTAGTCACGTATTTTCAAAATAAAGGCCCTGTAAATATTTTAGGTTAGTAAGCTCTATCATTCGAAACATTATACTGATTAAATCCGAAGTTGATGCTCCGAATCCGACCTCCGTAATGCAGTGGATTGCACGCTAGCTTATAGTAAGAGGTTTTCTGTGTTCAAGTCCCGGGTAAGCCACGTGTGAATTTATAATCGACTCACTATTATTGCATAAGTTTCTGGTTTCATTTCTAAAGTCATTGCTTTCAAAGAGAAGTCAAATCCTTCCTACCAACTCAGTTTTTAAGAAATTATTTAAAAATGAATTGCACCCATGTTGACAAAAGTAGGCTCATTAGTTACATCAGCAACTTCTTGTTAAAATATACATTGGAGAGCCAAAAAAACTGGTATAGGCGTGCGTATACAAATAACACAGTTATGGAACCAATCAGAGTAACGCGATGCGGTCGGCAGTGCCTATATAAGACAACAAGCGTCTGGCAAAGTTGTTAAATCGGTTACTGCTGCTACAATGGCAGTTTATCAAGATTTAAATGAGTTTGAACGTGGTGTTGTATTCGGCGCACGAGAAATGGGATATAGCAGCATCTCCAAGGTAGCAATTAAATTTGTATTGTCGCGTGCGACCATTTCACGAGCGTACCGTGAATATCGGGAATCCGGTAAAATATAAAATCTTTGACATCGCTGTGGCCGGAAAAAGGTCGTGGACGAACGGGACAAGCGATGACTGACGAGAATCATTAAACGTGATAGACGTGCAACCCTTTTTCAAATTGGCACAGATTTCAATGCTGGGGCATCAACAAGTGCCAGTGTGGGAACTATTCAACGGACCATCATTGATATGGGCTTTCGGAGCCGAAGGCCCACTCGTGTACCGTTGTTGACTGCACGACAAAAATCTTTACGCCTCGCCTGGGCCCGCCAACACCGCCATTGGACTGTTTATGACTGGAAACACGTTGCCTGGTCTGACGAGTCTCGTTTCCAATTGTATCGGGCGAATGGACGTGTACGGGTGACATTCATGAGGAACATCCTCATTAATCCATGGACCCTACATGTAAACAGGGGACTGTTCAAGCTGGTGGAGGCTCTGTCATGGTATGGAGCGTGTGCAGTTGGCGTGAAATGGGACCCCTGATACGTCTAGATACGACTCTGACAGGTGACAGATACGTAAGCATCCTGTCCCATCACCTGCACCCATTCATGTCCATTGTGAATTTCGACGGACGTGAACAATTCCAGCAGGACAATGTGACACCCCAAACGTCGAGAGTTGCTACCGAGTGGCTCCAGGAAGACTCTTCTGACTTTAGACACTTCCATTGGCCATCTTAATCACCAGATATGAACATTATTGAGCATATCTGAGATGCCTTGCAACGTGCTGTTCAGAAGAGATCTCCACCGCCTCACACTCCTATGGATTTGTGGACTGCCCTGCAGGATTCATGGTGTGAAATGCCTCCTGCAAACCTTCAGACATTAGTTGAGTCCTAGCCACGTCGTCTTGCGGCGCTTCTGCGTGCTCGGGGGGGCCCTACACGATATTAGGCAAGTGTACCAGTTTTCTTGGCTCTTCAGTGTATGTTTACTATACTAATAATATTATATTACATACAATGAGAGTAATTACAGGGGAACGAAATAGGTTTCTTACCGTATTTGATGTAGCATGGGAAGAATTGATGAATGATACGGAAATATGTACGTCGGGGTGGAAATGGAGACATTTAACTTGACCAATAGAACCGCGTCGTGCAGTCACAGCAGTCATAACTGGAGCAGTGGCGAAGAGAAATGTAGGTGTCGAAGGAAACTCGTTCAGGTTTGTTTACTTTATGTCTCCACGGGTGGGCTTGTCCGCAGCCGCGTCAAGTATCCGAATACTTCAAGCCTTTGGGGATAATGCTGTGAATGAACGCACCGCCAGACACTAGTTCCAGGAGTTCAGGTCGGGAAGATCTGTCCCTTTGTGATGAACCCCAAAGTGGGCGGCCCCAGGTCCTGGATGGCGACGGCTTGAAAGCTGCCAAAGAAGACAACAGCCAAACGCGGCGAGCTTGCCGAACGCTTACAGGTGTCTGACGAAACATCCATGATTTCACCTGCACCGCATAGAAAAGTCGTTCAAGTTGTGAAAGTGGGTATCCCCACACACTGTAGCAGGCCAACAAGCAGCAACGAGTTAAAGCCCGTTTCTCGTTGCTTTCTCGGCTCCGCGGTGACCCATATTCGATCGAACGCTCACCCGGTGACAACACTTCCAAACGTGCCAGATACTGGTCGTGACCACGGGACCCTGTGCTTCACACCGCAAGATCACCACTACACGCACTACGAGCTGCTACCAATGGGACTAACCATATCACTGCGGACCTCTGCCCGCAGCAGTTAGAACGTGGGTAACAGGCACAGAAGCAGAAGGAGCTAGCATTGGTTAGTTGCGAGAGTGCACTGCTCCTTCACAACACAATGCCAGGGCACATGTGGCGCGGGTGTCCAGGGATACGATACGTCTTCGCAGGGAGACACTGTGCCACCTCCCCCCCCCNTACTCCCGGGACCTTGCGCCAACAGATTATCGCCTCTTCCATTCACTGTACAACCACCTTCGTGGTAAATCCATCGCAAATGAGGCAGGAACTCACGGACTGTTTGCGTCTAAGACCCAAAATTTTACCCCCATGGAGACGCGCAACTGGAGGCACTGGCAAAAGGTGCTGGACGTCGTTGGGGATTACTTTTAGGACTAACGGTACGTTTGTGTCAGTTGCTGTATACCTCTTTGTTTCTGACTATCTAAAACGGCAAGAACTTCTTTGGTTA
>NQII01000360.1:305663-344645 GCA_002778355.1 Clitarchus hookeri | reverse complement strand
GTGGGGAGTTTGCAAAATGTAGTACTTTCTGAAACATTCAAAATGGAAATAAGCTTAAATTTTTATCAAAAATAGTCTCTAAATATTTGATTCCTTAGACATTTAAATAAGTAAATTATAGCAAAATATTTTTACCACAAAGTATACCCTTTTTTTTTTTATATGCATCTTAAACCATACTTTTCTGACAATTTTGGTGGTGTCTGTACTATATTTTAATAGACTCTGAGTGTTGTACATTCAGGCTGAGTGCTCCATTGAAAGCTACTCTACTCCTACCTTAACTGTTTGCTTAGTTATAAAAAGGTCATTGAGCTCTCTGTCCATGGAGTTATTCCAGTGGTTGTGTTTACTAGTGTACACCTCACACGCATTCTACACAGCATTCAAGATTTCCTTAAGGTAGGATAGTGGCTTCCAATGAAGAAATACACCCGACTCTACAACATTCGGAACTCATTAAAAAGTATTACGCGTACTAACAAAATGATTGGACAAGTGCGATCTACACTGCATACAAAGAACATAGTGCAATTATTTTTAAACACTGTAACATATTTTTCAATAGAACTAATTTACTTATTAAAATATCAAAACAAAAATTATATACGAGTCTTTTATAACCAAAATGTTAGCGATTTTCCATCATGGGTGCTCAGAAAGCACATTTTTCAGGAAAACCTTCTTCAAGTTGGATAATCGAAATAATTTCTGTGTTTGTACGTAAGAAAATATTAGCACTAATATTTGCAAAAGATATTTTTTATAATTGATTTTATTTACAGTTATTTTAGTTATAAAAACGATAATCTGGATTTATTTAAGGTTGAAAATACGAGCTCATTTCGGACAGGGCTCTATTCATAATTTTAATCTAATTAACATTTTTTTCGAAACTGTCCCATGTCTGACAGGACACATTTGTCCACTTAAATATACAATATGTTGGCAAATTGGCATTCGCCTGCTAGTATCTTTTTTTTTTTTTAATTTTCTCACTCCAGAATGTTTACCAGAACAGAAGTGTTGCTCGAGGAGCGGTCAGCGTTTATGTAACCTGTGACAACTCGCGCCATCTCGTGATACGCGCGAACCTGTGCACGCACACACATGTCCAAACTCACTTTATACTAGTGACCAAAGATGAGGTAGACCAATTCTTCGTCTTCTGTGCATGTACTAAACATTGACCTAACCCACACCAACACAACTGTCAAAGTCACATGGTCAAAATTATGAACGTGTTTGTTGAAATGTTAATTTTCAAAAGATAAGCCCTTTTATTCGAATAAAATATTTTGAACAATTTCAATTCAATATGATAGCATTAAAAGTTGGTTAGAAGAAGTACAGGTACAAACATCTCGAAGCACTTGTTTCCTAAAGCGTGTTCTAACCTCAAGTCCTATCCACGTCGTTATTGATAGTCGTGTTTGCAGAAAAAGAGTTTAGTGTTACGACATGACATGCGCAATCTACCCAATTTTTTTCTACACTTTATACCCGCTTGCTTTCACGGTCGCTAATGAAAACTAAGATTTTTTTCGAATTCATAAACAAAACTGAAAGGCTTGGTAGTTACGTCCATGAATATGTTGTGTCTGAGGCCGCGTTCCAACTATTGGCCCTTTTTGTTAACAAAATGGTCACGTTACCCGATTTCGTCAACAAAATAGATGACGTATTTTTGTAATTTTCGTTTTGTTTTTTTTTCAGCTTTGAAGCTGACAAATTACCAAATAGAAAATACCAAATCGGCGCAATATTACTTTTGCCGGTTTGAAACGTTTAAATACACATACAGGCGAAGTTATTAAAATAAACCAAGGTTTATTGTACTCACAATAATTATTTCACAAAGCAATTTGCTGAAAGGTTTTTGAATTATGTATTTTCTCATGGCACAATTTTGGTTAATTAATAGTTTCACGTTTTTTTTTTTTTTTTTTTTTTTTNGATTTTAAATTTTAAACAGCCCTCTAACGGATTCGGAAATAATTACGGTTTATTTGAAGACTTCATAGAATTTTAATTTTTGGAATCATGAACACCAAAATAATAGTGATAATGGTAGCATGGCATGCCAGACATGTGAATGTGGTGGTGTTCTGACCTAAACATTATCAAATGCTAAACGCAAATTACAAGGAAACGAAAATTGAAAAGAATTGAAACACTGCGGGAATTTCGCTCCAGGCCAACGGTTACGGAACAGCGTTTACAGCGTAATTAGATCTTAGTTCGGTATCGCCATGCTCGGTCGGTTAAAGCATCAACTGGAGATGGTGCTAGCTACACGAACATCTAAACATCCAGACACACACAAACATAGGCCTTGAGAAGCGTCGGAGTATCGACGAATGAAAAGGATGAACTCATAAGATAAACGAAGTGGTATTCATCCCAGTCAAAGGGGGGAAAAAAATGTACTGTGTTGTGTGGAAGCTTTTATGGTCAATGTTGAAAAACACTGACATCTTCGGATCGGCCATTTATTTCTTAGTGTGTAATATTTTAACCTAGCGGGTTTCTTTTGATAGCGTTCGCGCATCAAACATCGTATATCACAGACTAGCGAAATAAGCTAGGTAACGAAGCGCGGGAAATTTTGCATGAGTGACACAAGCCTTGCGGTTACTAAAGGGGGAATGGTTTTATTTTTTTCTAACTTACTTATCTGAAGTAGCAGTTATTATTGTATTTTTTTCTTATTTATCCCATTGCCATTATTTTACAACTGGTGTAATCTTGGGCAAAACGATCACAAACAAAAAAATATTTCTTCAAGCGAGAACCTTGGTTGTTGAAGCAATTTTTAAAGGCTGAGTCCATTACCAAACACAATCTAAGTCAGGAAAATTAACACAAAAGGGCATCACAAATAAAAATAATTATCTTATGAATAATACTATGTCATTGCCATTAAACTTTATTATAAATCGCTCGAAATTGTATGCTGACTCGAAAATTTGTCAACAACCTTACCAAAGAAAGCCGTGTCAAAAATAATTTCAATTGTGTTGGAAGATGTAAACGAACTTACCAGTTTTGTTAAGGTATTGAACTACAATGAAGTATTTCCTCTCTCTATAAAGTAATGCTGTGAGCATATTATTTCAGAAAAAATAACAGTTACACTAACGACTGGGATTTTATAGCATTTGGGGCAGTTACAAAATAGAACAAAGAAAACTGAAATACAGACTCTTTTTATATGAATAAAATGATACAATTTGAATTAAATCTAATTGCATTAAAATTTGGTTAGAGGATGTATAGAAACATCTGAAAGCCCTTGTTTGTATAAACAGTCTTAACCTCAAATCCTATCCACGTCGTTTATGATAGTCGTATTGGTAGGAAAACAGTCCATTGCTAGGACACGGAGACTGGTTTTGCGTAGCATGTCTTAAGGTATGTGTTATGATTTTGCTTTTCAAAAGACATTATTTTATCTTGTATATATATATATTTTTTTTACTGGCTTGACACTAAGCACATAAAATTGTGATTTTGAAATTCATTTCACCTGAATCTACACCCTTAAGGGTAAAATAATTTCGTAGAGATAAAACTGCGTGTGTACAACGTCTGTAAGTCAACAAAGTGAGAAATCCAAAAGTTATGCTTCTTTCCTTTCCTCGTTCGCCGTTCAGCGCCATTAGGCAATTTGGCAGTTATCTACTCCCGTAAATATCCCTCGCGCAATACGGGTTAAGATGGGTTCACAATTGAAAGCTTAATAGTAACGGTACAACATATGTCGTGTGCACAAGAATTACGCGATATGATAGCACGTCGTGTGCACAAGAGGTCCTGACATACTGCGTAAGCGGAATGGTTGGGGTTACAGTCGTCAGAGCAGAGTACAAAATTTTCGACGAAGTTGTTTATTTAAAATGGAGGAACATATTTCCACTGCAGAAACGAAGAAATCTCGTAATATAAAAGTTTAGAGGAAAGAACGGGTAATAGTGTACTATCAGAAATTTTTAATGGTTATTCACGTCTTTACGATTGCAAAAGCAAAGATTAAAGAAAAATCGTTGTTTATTTCCAACACAATATCACACATCATGTGTTACTAAAATCCATTTTATGTCTGTCAAGACAGCTAAAACATTGAAACACTATTTACCAAAACTACCAACTAACGTCAGACTCGCAAAATTCCATTGGCTAAGAATAATACGTAAGTGTTCAACTGTGAATTTATTCCGCACAAGTTTTCTGGTCGTGTGAAGGTTGTAATGTCATGTCCTATGCACTGTGCATATGTTTTTTTTTTTTTAATTGTGAACTTACCGTCACCCGCGTCAGGAAAAGAACGGAGTGTATCAATAGAGTTTCTTGTTTCAACTGTTGCTTTTCTCCCCCTTTCTATCGTCTGCTGGCGGAGAAGAACGGATCTCGTCTAGATCTCACAAAGAGAATTCCAAACAAACCTTGAGAGAGAGAGAGAAGGATAGAGAGAGAGAGGACGAAGAGGACCCTCAGAAAAATAACCGCGCGGTCCGCCGCGCCGCCAAACAGTTTTTCTTCGGGCGGGGAAGGCGTCAACAAACGCAGGCTGGCGCGTATGCGCCCCCGGACCGGGTAAACTAATTAAAAAGGCATTGTGAGCGGGCGGGGGTGGTGCTCGAGGAGGGTGGGTGTAACACAAACAGGTCTCTCAGAAGAGGCCAGAAGGCTGTCACTGCCGCAGACGGGCCGGTGAGTGACGGGGCAGCGCTGTGCCGTGTTGGATCAACTGCCCGAGTCGCGGTGAGGAGATGCAGAGCTCGCTGCTGAACGCGCCCCTCCCCCCTTCCCCGTTTAGTCCACACCACGCACCAAACGAGCCACACAGTATATCCTAGACTCACAGGAGTACGGCCGGCAACGGCTCTGTGGAACAGCGACTCATATACGTCTTCCCGCTGGCGGACGCTTCTTTCTGCCACGTGCTGGGCGTTGCCGATGCGTTTACTCTGGGTGCTCTCGTACATTCCCGCCTCGCAATTCCACTATTACATTCCGTCACTTTACAGTACATGACCCCAAGATATTTTTTTTCGCGTTCGAGGCGCGAGTGAGTGAGTGGAGAGATTTAGGCGGCTCTTAACAGCGACGTCTCGAGAGCCGATGAGGGTGATTGAGGTGAGTATGGACCAGCGCCGGAATGAAAGGACGGAGGGAATGGAAGATCCCCGAGAAAACCCGCCGACCAGCCGCATCGTCCGGCATGATTCCCACACGCGAAAATCCGGGCTCGACCCGGCCGGGGTGGGATCTTGGTAGGAGGTGAGCAGGCTAACCGCTCAGCCACCCCGGCCTCGAGGCACAGCGATACGGGCGGCAATAACACGTGCGACCAGCGCTCCGTCGCTCCTATGCGCAAATCGCTGAACCTGCGTGTAGTGCTTCCGCTATTACGCTTTCCTGTGTAAATAAGATATGTAACAGTGCTATTTTATTACACGTGATGAGAGTCCATAGATAAAGTACGACTGTACCTTTTTTTTTTCTCCTGCCTATTAAGGAAACAGCGCATGAGGGCTCTAAAATGCGATTTTAAACCAATTTTCACAATTTTTTTCTTAGAATAAAATTAATACTTTAAAAACAAAACTATATGGGTTTATATAACTGTTTCTTATATTTTATGGCAAAAAGTCGTATTCCAAGGATATTTATTTCCTGAGGTACGCGTAAACGTGCCAACTACGAATGCACAAAAAATATGTCCGGACTACTAGGAGCTTTTTTTATCCGTTTGAGGCTCAGAAGCAAGCGAGCTATATGGACGACACTGACACGCGTGCCTAGTGCCCAGTGGCGTGTGGTGAACTGTTGCAAGGTAAGCTGGCGTTAGCTGTGTGCTGCACCCTGTTGCTTGCTAGTCCACACTCACGCCACTGAAACGTAGCTCGGCAGCTGAGGTCACAGGACGCGTGCGATGGGTCCCTCACCGCTCGCTTGCGAGTGGTCGGAATGCATTAGATTCCCCAAGGCTGCACGGTGGTTACTGGTTCCCGCTGCGTGCACCGAGAATGTGCATCAGTGAGCAAGCACCAGCGTACCTTGCAACAGTTCACCACACGTCACTGGCTAGTGCTCCATCACTCCTGCGCCTGAGGCCCTGAACTGGCGTGCAGTGTTCTCGTCGTGCTGCGTGTATTGGCGGGACTTTAAGTGGCGACCACGTCATTTTATTGGAGGAAATTCTGCAGCAAAGTTCAGTGTAGGTCACCATAGTATTTTCGAATGTTCCCTACCAGTATGAGATACAGCAGTGTGAAAAAGCCGTTTACAGCTATGTAGAAGGGCTTGAAAATACAATTTATGATTTGCGTGATGTACCTATTTAGAGTATTATTCGTACCTCCCCTGAAGTGTTTTTTATTTTCGTACATCGGTATAATGGGAATACGTTAAGAGTTTCATGAAGAAAAAAAAGCAAATTTCAAACCCTCTGCAAAGCAATACAAGCGCCATGTAGGCGGCACCTTTAAGGCGAACAGATAGAAATCATTCTGGCGTTACCAGTTTTTGAGAGATAAATATATTCAGCATTATTCACTACTGAAAATTCTTCCTCGACAAGTCACACTGAATGAACCAGATGATTGAAAAACGTTAATAATAAGTGAGTACCTTTATTAGTTTATAATGTGGAATAAATGGGATCTAATTACTGATTACTATCTAAGAATGACTGCAGAAGCGAGAGCAGTACAAGAAGTCAAACAATAATAGTTTTTTAAATATAGTAAAATAATCTATTAATCCCCTAACAAAGTCAAATTTTAAAAACTTTATCTCAAATTTATGTAACCTATCCCCTTGATGTGTGTTGCAGAGTGTTTGAGATTCTGATTTTTTGACGAAACTATTAAACGTGCCCCCAGTAGGCATGTTTACCTACGAAAATTAATTAAATTCCAGACGAGGAAGTACCGGTACTTTAAAGTTACCACGTATGTTCTAATTATCACTTTGGAGCCATTTAATATAAATAAAAACTGCTTTTTCAGACTGCCGTATATTGAAACATACTAGCCGGACACGAACCAAACTACGATAGGACCCTGTACTGAATTTTGCTACAGACTTTTCATCAATAAAAAGATAGGGTCACCGCTGAAAATCCCATAGGTACACGCAGCACTACAAGAACACTGCACGCCAGTTCAGAGCCAGTGTAATTCTTATAGCTTTCGCGCTTCTCGGCCGAGAAAGGCGAAAAACGATGCAGGCAGGTGGCGAGACCCTTAACCAGTGCGGGCATCGCTGCCGTTCTAGGAACCTTCAGAGTCCCTTGTTCACAGAGTCGTTATTTCTGTAGGAGTTGGGGCTGCGGTGGCGTAGTGGTCAGACTACTCGCCTCCCACCTAGGCGAACCGGGTTCGATTACCGGCGGGGTCGCTCCCGGATTTCAGCAAGTGGAAATCGTGTTGGACAATGCCGCTGGTTGGCGGGTTTTCTCGGGGATCTCCCGTTTCCACCCGCCCTTGCATTCCAGCGCTGCGCCATACTCACCTCGCTTCACCCTCATCGGCTCTCAAGACCTCGATGTAAAGATCCGCCAAAATCTTTTCAATCGCTCACTCGCTTAAGCAAGCTGTTCTCAAGAGAATAGGCTACAGCATTTCAAAGGGCGAAGTGTAGGACCCACGCGATTTTGCAACACTAAAAGGTTCCCGCTCCACCCTATATCCGGCTGCTGTATACGGTAAACTGCGGCCAATATAACTACAATACGAAGAACGTCGTGTAGAATAGCTGAACAGTGACCATTCAAGTTTGTGTTGTTGACGGACGAAGTCTAACATTGAATATAATTCACATTTTCACACGGCCTGAACTTGAGCACACTTATTTTGTGTACGATGCAGTCGGGAAGAATATACGAGAGAAAGGGAGGAGTCAACCCCCATGTTTTCGATTTTGGGGAACGTGGTTGGAAGTTGGCGCGGGCCTGTGGTTTTTCTCTGGGTGATCCCGTTTCCCCCATTACTGCATTCAGTAGCCACTGCTTAAAAATTTCGCTCCACCCAAATACCTCACACATATTTCTCAAAAGAGAGTGCTATATATCGCTTCTGTGACATTAGCAATTTGCGATATTAAGGAAGTCGATCACATGAAAATGTAGCGAAGTATTTAATGTTATTGCCTTATAATGTTGTGACCAGATCCGGCCTATGACAAGAAATAATGTGCAAATATGGTTAAGTTAGGTTGGCCAAAAGCACGGGGCAATGGAGCTTTACTCACAGTTATAAGTACACAACACGCGCCGTGACTCATCCTGGCGGGGCCGCTTCCTATAGCAGCGCAGCACCAGTCTCCGTAATCTGTTGTGGTAAGTGGCGTGTGCTACTTCCACAATATTCCTCCGGCTCACGCAAACGAAGATTAAGCGAGTCTAGAAAATTACTCCAGAGGGGCAACGCACCGCATCCGTGCGCACTCAGTGTGATAATATTTTGCGATTCATTCCATTGCAAATGCTGCATATATGACTGAATCCCTCTTTGCACGTGCTTTCAGATGCCATTTAAATAAGTGCACGTAACCATTTGTAGTTCAATTCCCCTGTCCATACACGTGTTACGAATAGTTTCTATACTGAAAATTACTCGCCCCCGTACGTACTGCCATTTAGCGGAAACAGCATCTCGTGATCTGCAACCGAAGCGGAAGTTTTATGGGTGTCCGCGTTTGGTGGACCACCCTGTATAAGAGCATTAAGAGCTGGATATTTATAATGCAGGTACCGCATCATTAAACGTAAATCCAGTTCTATGTCTTCTAACAATATCTATGGGTTGGTTAAGAATCGAAAAACGCCTGCACGTTTACCAATGCAGTATTCTATCAAAGAAAATCGGACCACTGATGTGTTTTCCGATAAAACCACATTAGAATCTGACGCTTTACCGATGTTGATATTCGACCTGATGAAGCCAGTGTGGGTTTCCCGTTGTCCAGAAATATATGTTGCGGCGATTAATTTCCCCGTGGTTTGTAAACGTTGCTTCGTCGGTTAAAAGTTCCCTCTTTCATAATCGCAGGTCCTTATTGCAAAACCTACGGGCGATATCCCAGAAAATGTTGAAAGTCGTTGTACAGATCTTGATAAAGTAGAGGGGGGATGGATTTATGTCCGTTACGTTTCGCAGCACGCTTGTTCAACATATTCCAAGCTCTCTTCCGAGTTCGTGAGAACTACCAGGTGAGTTTACTTCAACAGCTACGGTGACTCTCATGCTTCGTTTGCTACTCTCCTTCGCGTGCTCTTTCTGGGAAAGGCGTCTAGTTTCAAGAAGTTTTTATACAACATTAACGAAGGTGGAACAGTTCTATGTTGATCAGGAAAACGTTCGGCATACAGTTGTTATGTTCTTAAGGTATTATAACGACATTTACTGTGAATTAATGACATATCGAGCATTTCTACAACTGTGCAGATAATTTCACAGACATATGAAAATTGGAAAGTTTAATTAATTATTTAGGTTGTTCACGCTAAACTGAGCACTTTTGAAATCCCCGCATGAGATCTACTTGTATGCACATTGTGTGTTCTTCTACCATACATAAAATTAACATTGCTATGAGCCTAATCACTTTTTTGAATTGAAAGAGTGGAATTATTATGAAAGTAAATTTTTTACCAACTTGCTTATTATTACACTTAAATATACTGAACAAATACCTTTACCGTGAAATGCCTTTGCGTGGTTTTATGTAGGGAACCCATAACAACTATGTTTTACATAAATGAAAGTTAGCTTAACGCAACTCTCCAAAAAACTAGAGATTTGCATACCATGTGCTATATAACACGGCCTCTTCTGTACAACATATCGCAGGTACTGAATTCGACAGCTCACGTGGAAGCTAGTGTTTCTAAGTCACACTCCTTGGTGACAATCAAACAGCCAGTCAACTGGGCAGTTGTTATTAAGGCAGTAAAACACATACTGAGCTCTCAGTAGCCGTTATGAAGTTGGCCTTTATATCTTGGAACGTATTTGCTTCACAAAACATTCATTAACATTCATAAAATATTCCCTGCGATAGCACCGTAACCACACTTATCTTTTTTTTTTTTTGTAGCAAAGCCAATTACTTAAAGGTGGATTCTATTTCTCGGGAATTTGGAGCAGCGGACCCGTTATGACTCGAGTTCCACACTTTACTAAAGTGAAAGAGTTACAATACATATTATCATATGGTAGTTTTTGCGGATCTAGAGTTAAGTTCTGAAAACTATTTTATTTTATGATATTAATATCGCTATCGTAATACACTCATATTTGCAAAAACTACATCTACACATTAGCAAATCACTATGCTACCTCACTGCGGAAAATATTTCTGAGTGGCCAGTGGCTGAGGAGATAGATAACGGCGATGTACAGCACTGGGCAACACAACAGCTACATAACAATATACGCTCACAGTAGATAGCGAAGTTTACGCCGCGAAACCCCGCCGCTAAGTTGCTGGACGCTGGTGTAAGATTGCGTTCCACATCACACTTCACACTTAACTCCAAGAAAATAGTCTTCAGAATACTAATTAACAGCCAGCTGCGGCTCCAGCGAAAGTTCACTGGAGGGTTTTCGTTTCATTTAAAGTTCTCAAGTTTTCCGGGGATACGGGAGGTAGTGGCTCTGTCGCGCCATTCCCTCCCAGCGCAGATGAAGTTCCACCCCGCTTTTTACTAGTCCTTTCACAACTCCAATAATAAAGATCCTAGTCCTTTTCTCCATCCAGCAGCAGTTTATTTTTAAATGCGCGTGATTGCAAAGTAGTTACACTCTTTCCTGTCGCGAAGGATGTTATGGTGACTGACAGTTCCTTCTCCATTCCTAGGAACAGTATTAGCTCTGTGTACACTCAAGGGGGTCCGAATAGTGCTCATGGCTGCACAATCCCCATTTGCCACGTTCTGCGCAATTTTACGTACATTTAACTTTCTTGCACGCGTATGGAACTCAGCCCTGAGGCGCATTTAGGCTCCGCTCGTAATTCGGACCTCTACCGTAACACACTATACACTATAACACACTAGTTTATGTTGGGCAACGAGAAATTAAAATTAATTACATTAATTTATTTCTAATAAGATTTTTAGTAAAACAGGTGAAATTAAAATGATAAAATCAGAACACCAATACCATATACAGTAAATACTGAAGGGAAGATTCATATCCAAACATATTAAGAAAAAGTTACTCACAAATGAAATGCAAAATTTTTTTCAAATATCTTTTTTTTCTTTATCTCGTTGGCGGTTTTAGTAAATCGTTGCCCGTTATTCGTCTCCTTCGTATTTAATAGTACAATTGGGTCACTGCTAATTATCGCTGTTGGCAGCTCTGTTTAGTTGGTTCTCTTGAGCACATTATATATTCTCCTGCCACAGCTTACTGACTGGTTATTGGCTGTTCACGGTAAGTCAGTACATTTGAAATCAACTTTAAAAAATCATTGCCCATAGCCGCGTACATAGACTTTACAGTACTCACCTGCATGCGGGTTCCCTGTTAAGTTGGTAGCGCATTAATAAAAATTGTTCTAAGACTTGACGCAATACGAGTGCAGTGTTTAAATGATTGGTTATTAAAGTATGTGTGTCTTTTTTGTATACACGCAAGGGCATGAATTTGCATATCATTAACACATTTACTATTCTAAAAATTAATAAGCTTTCAATTGAACGGTGCATGAATAAAGTGAGACGATTCATGGCAATATTGATTTCATATATGGCAGAAAGATACAAAATAAGAAGAGAAGTAGATCGCAAGTAGGGCTTTACAAAGTGCTCTCATAACCGTGAACAGCCTCTAACCATCCGTGTGCCAAGTGAACCCGTGAAATTGCCAGGAATATAAAATACGTTCCTTGCGTCGATTTCTGGAGACACAAATTCAAGCATTTCCATGCATAGTCTATTCATGTTTACTTCTAACTTTATTGAGGCACTGCTCAAGTTCTACTTCCAGAACATTTCTCCGTCGCATGCAAATAAAACTTGACCCGAGTCTAGAAAATTACACCAAAGGGACAACGCACCGCACTCGTGCGCACTCACCTATATCATATTTCGCATAAGAACTATTTCTTACTGGGCATTACCAACACATAACCTTTCTTGTTTTTTTTTTCATATTAATTATAAATAAAGTATTACAATTTATAGATTAAATATAAGTAAAAGTTAAATTTTACTAAAATTTAGATACTTTTATGTAAACAGAATTAAAAAAAAACGCTTCTGGTACATAACATATTTAGGACACAACCAAAGACATCATACGTGGTGATTTTCCAAAGGTCTGATTCAAAAAGTGCGAAGAAACCGCGACTAGACTATAACAACACTTTAAAAGGGGATATGTCCCCGCCATCTTATATTTGTCCAGTTTTCACCATAAGTTCGATTTAAAAATGTTTAAAGACATTTTTAGCACGACGCAATATTAATAACTTTTCAAGGTCTGGCAAATTATTACAGACGCATTTTCGTTATGTTAATTTTTGACTGGTGGTTTACGGGACGAAATAAGTCATTTATTCTTAAGGCCTATTGCAGAAATGATACTAGAAACATGAGTCACGTATCAGATGTTTTAGAAAATGTGCATAACTATGTCCTGCACCCTGTAGAAGCCTTAATACAAAATCCCTACTGCAAGTTGTGACGAGTATTTCACGTACTCAAAGTGGCGGAGAACGGTTCTCCTTAAGACGTAGAAGTCACGGGCGGGGATATTTCCTGTCCAAATTATGGTACCAGATGAGCTCAGTCAACCACAATAAGGTTTATTCTATTCAGGTTGGGAAGTTCAATGATTTTAATTTGGAAACTAAACTTTTTCGCCGCCAGGTAGCACTGTTGTCGCATATGTACTGGATTTTTCCGTTTTGTATGTACGTAAATGGGACAATTGCAATCTTTATAAAATAAATATAATTGTGTAAAATCTTCCGATTTGTACAGTTTTAGAACCTACGTTAAGCATTTTTATATTTGTTCTTCGCACTAGAATGGATATATGACGAAATATGTTCACATGTTGTTTAATATTTTGTCATAAACTGGATTTAGCAAAATGTTGGCCTACACTATCACTTTATGTAAATATGACAAATTAATTGGAAAAAAGTCTGAAATGGTTAAAATGTAATTTTTTTAACTTTCCTGCCCATTTTCCTTAAAGGAAAGGGGAAAAGTAGAGTTTTCCTTTTTATAACAGCTATATTTATTTCGTACTTAAATCCGTAGCGTTTTTCCATTAAAATAAGTTTGTTTCTGAACGCTCAATGCCAAACACGGTTTGCTCTTCTAAACACCATTGGATGGCGTGAATAAGAGTTACGAAATAAAGGAAGTGTCTAAATTCACGTGTCAAAGGTCCTTAACTGGCTTCGTGCCCTAGAAAAGTGCATCTGGGGTGCGACGTCAAATAGTCGCTGTCCGAATTCACGGCTAGGACACGAATTCACCCTATAATATCTCCTTCAGCCAAGGGCACGGTGTCATGCCCTAGTTCGTTTTTTGATGCTCTACTGTTCATTGCTGTTTGTTCTCTGTTTATCGTCGCGCCTTAAGGATAGGTGACGAACGCTAACAGCGCAATAAAATACTGTAATAAAGCGTTTAGCCTTTTCATAAATATTCTCCGCGCACGTACTACAGCATTTAAAACAACAACGTCCTCTCTACACATGTTTGCTTGCAAATGGAAACGCAAAGAAACACGCGGAACTCCCGTCTTGGCTTCCGGTGTAAACAGCAGAAACTCTCACATCGATCGATTGATCAGTAATCGAGATACAAACGAACAAGGGTGTCCGAATTCGGAGAAGCACACTTCTTCACGAAGGGGACAAGGTCTTATATCTCGCGAAGGGTGCAAAGGGAAGTGGACAATGGCACAAGGCGGTGAATTCAGGCACAGCCAAAGTTATAGTATATTTGCGGTTTCTTCACTCTTTTTTAATCAAACCTTTGAAAAATCACCCCATGTATGATGTTGCGACGCTAGCGCTGTCGCATTCATTTTTTTTTACCGCAGTATACTTCTGCGCGGTGGTGTACTCTTTGCTCGGCTCTGATCCACTCCCTTTTCCCCCCGTTCACCCTCCTTGCTTTCCCCTTCCCCCTTCGTGCGTCTAAATGTTTCATTGGCCAGGATAGTTTATCTAAGTCCTTGCTCGGCCGGGGCTCCGTCTATTCTGCTCTACTTTACGCCCGTCCCAAGTCTGCTACTTTTCACCGCAACTTACGCCGCAAGATCTTCGCTAGTACCTGATGGCTTAACCACATTCATCTTCGTCCAGCCGTGGACAACGCCGACACTATGATACTGAGCTGACGCAGTATACCAGTTTAGCTACTGAGCGATGGGGCAGTAAAGCGGCAAGTCGTGGAGATCGCTAACCTTGCGGTTGGGTTTTTAATTCTTTTGTAATTTGTGTGGCGTAGTTGTACTGTAATCTTGGGTGTGCAGTAAGGCTAGGCCATTTCAAAATACTGGTTTCAGACGCCCTTCAAAATTACGTCCCGGCTTAACTATGGTGTCGCGTTTCTGTGTCTCTCTTGTTTTAACGTTTCGTGTTTGTCCTTATTAGCTGCCCAAGTCTTTGTGAGTATCCATATTTTGTTGTCTCCACAACTATACCGTTGGGGCGTGAAATATTTAGTATGCTGTTTGTTTTTTTGTAATTCTTAAAGGTCGGAGCGGTACTGGGTCTTACGCGTCTGCCTCCCGCCGTAATTAATTTGCTTACATTTTAATTGTTTTTAAAGTATTTTATGGAATGGAGGCTTTACTGGGCAAGTCAATTGCTACCCTCCTTTATACGAGTTTTTAGAGTCAAATGGGTGCTCTGTTCTAGTCAAATAAAATGGTAACGTTTCTAATCAGTTGTTAAATAAATCTGGTTTTGAATTTGTATTTTTTAAAGTTTTGTTATTCTAGAGCTGAGATTATATTTCTAATGTTGTATTTTTCTCTTTTTGGTGCTCCAAGGCAAATACAAAGAACTGTAATCAATTAAACAAATTATTAGCAACTGCGATAATTATTGCTGTGATATATATTTTATTAGTCATTCTAAAAGTTGTTTGCCAATTCAAATTGTATTTATATATATATAATAAAGGGTATTGAAACATGTTTTCTATTGTACATTATTTGTGAATGGTCACAATGGGTTTGGTTGTTTCCTATATATGTCATGTATCACAAGCTTTTTATACTTGTGTTAATGTAAATGTTCCTTATTTTTGGTTAAATTGACCTTTTACTTATATTTATATCTTTAAATTATGATATTTAATTTATAATTGAAATGAATAAAAACAGGGAGAAAATAGGTGTGTTGGTAATGCCTATTAAGAAATAGTTCTTATGCAGAATTTTATTACACTTAGTGGGCACGAATGCGGTGCGCTGTCCCTTTGGTGTAATTTTCTAGATTAGGTTAAGCTTTGTTTGCACGAGGCGGAGGAATATCCTGGAAGTCCAACTTTAGCAGGTCTTCATAAAAGCGCGAAATAACCCCGAATGGACTATAAAAGTTAAGATTATGGCTGCGAGCCAAACACGAACTTTTACATTCAAATAAATAGGATCTCTCTGTTTACCGCCAGCTTAAAATCGACCTCTTTGGAACACCAGCGCACCTTGAGGTGGAAATTTTCCTTGTGCGAAACTACCCCATATGTAATTTCGTTTTGTTCCCAACGTGAGTAGAATAAAGCTTAATTGCAGACTGGCTGTAGCGTGTGGAATGCAGGGAGGTGGCCGAGATAGCACGTTGTTCTGCCGCCCGGGGTCGCCGCGGCAGTTGGCGGTTTGATCCCGCAACGAGCCGTAAAGCTAAACAGACCCACGCCGGCTCCTCGTTTCACGTTACCAGACACTCGGCATGCGCGCCGACTGGGTTTACAGACAAAACAACAGCGCCCCGCGACTGCACGCCCAGCCAGCCGGCCGACACTTTTTTGCTTCATCTCTCTGGCGAGGAACCCGAAACTGACTTTTCCGAATTAAGTCCTCAGCTACGGCCCGTCAGGATCTAGAAGGAAACAAGAACACGCTACAAGGGCGCCGCCTGGCTCAAGGTGTTTTTCTTGCTCGCGGCTAAGGGCGACACTGCCACTAACACCACACGCCTCATTGTCTCTACGTATGGTGCGCTCAGGTAACGTGCAATCTTTTCGCCAGCAACACACCTCTATGGGAACTTTAAAGGTAGGTCTAGCATTATTTTTTGTGCAATAGAAAAGATAAAAAACTATAATCGTGCCACGCCGTTTTAAATATTATGTGCCGGTATGTTCGTACCTTTGAAAAGTAGTGTAAACAAATGTGTTTTTCTTAAAAATGCCATTCGTGAGCAGACCCCTCTCAAAAACATTGAACAATTTTAAGATAAAACGTTTTATACTGAGACGAAGTACATCATTTTGGCGACCACATTGGTTAAGTATTGTTACAAGATTCCAGGGGCGTATCAGAGTTAGTGAGGGATGGCGGTCCTAATAAAAGGAAAACAACAAAATTGGATTTTTAAAAACTTATTTATACTGCTATAAATATTCACACAGCTATTACATACAGCATTAAACTATCTATGTTCACTATTAATCTATTCCCAGTGAGCGCAATATTTAATGTCTTCCTCAATCTTAATTAAAGTTCTACTGTCACATAATTCTCACTTATTATTTACACGTATTCAACCTGTCTATTGCCATCATTTTTAATGTCTGTCACTCATGCTTCCAGTTCAATAGTCCCGCCCGTTAGTCTCACTCTCCACTGTGCCGATGCTCGCAGTCCGCAGACTTCACTTTCGCTGGTCACTCTCGTCGCTACTCGTCGCTCCTCTGGCTCGTCGCTTCGCTGTATTCGCACACCTGGCGCTTAAGATCGTGCAATCCTCCAGACTGTTTGACTGCCTGCTCGGAGGCCCGTCGCAGTCTAAGTAATGTCACTGACGGTGCCATCTGGTCGATACGTGGTGATGACGTGAGAACTTCCCCCTGTGACGTACTTCGTCGGCGACGTTTCGATATGCGACTGGTACACGTTCACACGCCCACACGGCGAGAAATCCCACGACAGTCTTCCAGGAAATGTTCCCGGCAAAATACCACGTCTCGTTTCGGGGATGTTGCCCCATAGCTGCTACCCTCGCCTGATATATTGGGATGCGATATTTTCCTATTGGTTTATTTGAAGGCGCAAGTCTGTGATCACCGACCTCGCCCTATCAAGTATTTGAATTATTACATCCGAGAAGAAATTCAAAGGAAGAACAGAGTTAGAGAAACTGCAGAGACGTGTCTGGTGTCCAGTGGAGTCCACCTGAGTGATAGAACGTCCAAAACCTGACATGAGGCATAGACCTTTCTGTAGTTTGCCCTGACATTTAAGTAGTGATCATTTACTTTCCAAATAGGTTTCTCAAGTTATTAGTTGTGTAATTATTTTCTCCCCGCTCTGTGGAAATGATTCATCCAGGAGTTATGGTTAATGAAAATATGAAATTAATGGGTTCTAGAGTGGATGGGAGGACGTAGCTAGACGTTGCCTGGATAAAGGTTGTTATACAAACAGTAACATTCACAACTGTGAAAATAGTAGGGATTATAACGTTCACCTTAGTTTCTTAGAATGCATTTCAAAAATATTTTCGCAGTTTAAAATTATAACTGTATTATTCCGCGACTTTGACACACATACGACGCTGTATTTATTGTTGTTCAAGAGGGGGGCTTGTTTGTAACGATACAGATTAACCGACCACATATATCAGATCATTTTTTCACTGGGCAAATGCGGCTCCAACAAAAATAATCAAACTTTGATGTCGCAATACATGTTTTGATACCTGCCAAATGCTGAAGTTTGGAAGTAGGTATTGATTCTGCTCTGCGGCGTGAGGCGCCAGCACTTGATGCTAGCCCTCAGTGATAGGGCGTAGGAATACATCGACACTGCTGTCTCTAGGTCCAATTTACTAATAAGTTACACTTTATTTGTGAGTTCACATAATCGAGTTTTATTGTTGTTTGAACAGGTTAACTGGTACATGAACTCACGAGACAAACTCCCCTCCCCTTTTTCTATGTAGGCTACATATGGTTTGACGCCGCGACTGGCGTCGTGGGGGGGGGGAAGATTCTTCACACTTGGTGTAGAACTACTTATCTGACACTGCTGCGCTGTCTTCCCTCGGCTGGCGGCTTGGTGGGGCGTCCCGACGCCTGGCCTCGAAGTTCCTCATTCTCGGGTCCACGCAGGACTCTGCGTTTGACGACGTCGGACTGGCTTTTCTCGGATGCTTCCCGCCGCACGTCCCGCTTGACGGCCTCCGACTGAGGTCCACGTCTTGATGCATTTGGCGAACTCGTTTTCTCTCGGCTCCCGGTACACCCTTCTCGTTTGACGAAGTCTGACTGACTTTTCTCGGATTCTTCCCGCCGCACGTCCCACTTGACGGCCTCCGACTGAGGTCGACGTCGTGATGCATTCTCGATCCTCGACTGACTCCGACTGACTGCTCTATCCGCGACTGACTGACTGACTGACTCGTTCATCGCACTGGCTTCGTCCAGCTCCGACCCGGACGCCTCGCTTCAGGTCCCCCGACTGACTGACTCGACGTCTCTCAACTGACTGGCTTGTTGCTCCCCCCCTTCGTGTGGTTTTGTAGCGTCCATCACCATATTCAACTTCCCCCGTCTCTGCACATGGTCCGGGGTGTTTGTCGTCCCCCTGGGTAATAAAACACGTGGCCGCTGCTCGTGTGGTCCGCAGCCGGCCTGGCGTCGTCCCTTGATTCTGGCCTGGAAGTTTATTGTCCCGTTCTGCGCCCACCCCCGCTAAAAGCTCTCATGGTGTATTGCGGTACAAGCCTGGGACAGACGCCGCTGGTGGTGGGATCTCGGTGTCCCTTGGGCAGCTGCAAAATGCAGCTGTGTCCGCGCCCTGGTGCCTTCCGTTGTCTCCGGATGTCGTCTGCATGTGCAGGAACAGTTGCACGTGCAGAAACCTTTGGTAGCACGCCTTTCCAGCTGCGAGGCTCCTGGCGTCACTCTTCCGGCACGTCCACAAAACCCTTAATCCTTATTGCGGTCGTCCGCCTGCGAGCTTCGCCAGAGCGTGTGTTCTGACGAATAAAATATATAGGGACGCAGAATGCATCAGTTTCTAACTATAAACTCGCCCTTGGGGTTATTAAATTGCCTTAAAATTAGACAAACCACTTATTTAATATGTATTTTCAGGAGACACACATTCTAATAACTTAAAAAATATTTCGTCTACTTTACTCTAGCATTTGATTTTTTTTATGCATCCATAAACTTTTAGCACAACAGCGCCCTATTAATTTCTCGCAGCTACGTTAGAGTAAAGCGCATTGCTCGCAGAGGTAAATGTTTGTATGATATAAGTAATTTTTTTTTGCCCAGCTCCAAATCAGGGAAATCTAATGCAGATATGTTGAAACTGCCCCACTTGAATCAGTAACATTCTACTGATAATTTTAGTTGCTGGAATTCACTGATTAAAAAGGCATTCTGGAGTTGTCTTACAAACGGAGACAGAAGAAAGTGATAATGGATCTAAAGACGCTTCTGATGAGTATGTTTCTCCGAAGAGACCAAGAATAGATTACAAGGATTATGAGGAAACACTTCAGTGTTCTGCGAGTGACCAGGTGGACAAGTTAACTAGCACATTTCTAGCTGGAGAAGAAAGTGATGAAGATGTGCCGTTGTCACAAATAGTAAGAAAGAAAAGAGAGTGACGAGGAGAAGAGTAAGAAACCAATCTTCTAAATAATAGGCCATCAAAGTGAAATGGAACAACCTCAATTATTGTGTAGGGCCTGCTAAAAACCTTTTACACGGTGCACAAGAAAGAGAATGTGATGATTCAGTCTCTGAAGATGGCTCGAACGGAGACCCAGATTTTGAATTAAATGTCTGCAAGTCAAAAATTTGCAAAATATTCTGAGAAAATCATTGTACCTTTGCATTTCACCACGAATGGGTATGCAATCAATATTTAGTCTGCCACTCACATCAACGAAAGTCAAAATACTTGGACACAAGAAATCGAACAAGTCTTCTGAAAAAGAAATAAACAAATTTGTTCTTAGTTATTCTTATTCTACTGACATAGTGTCCAAGGAGAATCAGAACCTGAGATGTTTGACGCTGAGAGAATAACCAATAAAAAATGAAAAGGAAATTAATAAGTATAAATCTGTTAAGGCTTTACGGAACTCCGGAGAGGCTTATATCTGGCTCAAGACAATACAAAGTGTACTTACGCGTACTGTTGGTCCACACTACAAGCATGACTGCCACATTAACCGGAAATGTTACATGTTCTCGGATGAGAACAGAGAAGTACTTCATACAGCTTTCTATAGTATGGGCAGCCTCCAGCTACAGAGAGAGTACATTGTTCCTCACATAAAATCTATCGACACTAAAGTAAAACCCACAAAATCTGAAACATCTCGAAGATCACAAACTAACTTTTACTACTTGCCCATGGGGAGTCAGAATTTACCAGTCTGTAAGGTGTTATTCCTTAATACCCTTTGCATTTCAGATAAAACTGTCCGTACAGCTTTGCGAGAAAAAAATGCGATACAGGTATAATTGAACCAGAAAAGCTAGGGGGATGGCGCCAATCTAATATAGAGAAAGATGAATATGTGCGGATCAAAATGACATCTCATATACGTAAATAGATTCCCGCGAGCTATCCCACTACTGTCAGGAGAGTTCTTCGAAAGAGTTTCTCCATGACGACCTCAATATATGCTAAATGTACGACATGTATCTAAATCATATACATATTGGAGAAATAAAAAAAAAGCATTGAATTGTACAGGCAAATATTTTGATAATTGAATATGTCATTTCTAAGACCTAACAACGACCGTTGTAGTCTACGTATGGGCAATTGTGAAGGTAATGCTGAAGCCAAACAAATGTTGTAGGAGACATTCACATTGCATAATCACAGAAAGGACAGAACCAGAGAAATAAAATATCAAATAAAACAAAACGCTATAAGTGATCCTTCACATCTTTACGCCGCCTTCGATTTACAGCAAGTCATATTTCTCCCAATCACTAAGAAAAGTGCTGTGTTTTATGAGAGAAGGCTACCTGTTTATAATTTTACAGTTTACAACATTGGCACCAAGGATTGTTGTTCTTTACTTGGAATGAAACTTTAAGCAGAAGAGGATCATCAGAACGTGCTTCGCGTGTTTACATGTTCCTCAGAAAACTTGATGAACAGGACACCAAAACCATTGCATTCTTTGCAGAGAGCTGTGACGGACAAAATAAAAACACTATGATCACCGCAATGCTTCTTTACGTAGTTCTTCTATAGAACCTTATTATGGACAGTAAGAAGGGAATTCTGCTCATAGCGCAATAGCATATGCGATAGAACACGCAGGTGATCTTTTTATACAATCTCAGCTTATCCCAATTTTTCGCCTGGCTAGGAGAAAAAAGCCATACGTTGCGCATGACATGCAATCTTCTGACTTCCTTGGTTTCAAGCAACTCTCGAAGTACATGTGCATGCATTCAGTTAAATGTGCCAATTGAACCAATGAAGCAATTAAGTGGACGTTAGTTACAGAGCTGAGAGTGAGGAAAACTGACAGGCAAATGATTTTCTTCAAAATATATCCTTCAGAGATATCGTACAAATGCCTATCACTGAAAAGGTAAGGTACAGAACCTATTTACCTAAACTAATTGTGGAGCCACCAAAACTGCTCAGCGAGAAATATTAGGATCAGCTATCTTTGTATCAGAGACAAACGCCAGTGATAAGAACCGAGACCCACGGTTTTGCAGGCAACTACCTAATGAAGATCAATGAATATTATCAGAACAGTGCCAATGATAGAAGTGCCAGTTCGAGTGACATGCCTTTTTAAAACTAAAGGTTTAATGGACGCTTTTCTTATTGGAATTGCTTAGTTTTATGTGGCATTTTCTTATTTTTTTATGATTAAGTATCAAACTCACTGAATCTCATAACTGTTCTGAAAATTTGCTTAATTTTCTTTATCCAGAGTTCATCATACCTAATTATAAGTACATTCAATGTTTTTATTAGATTATTCAATTTATTTTGTAGAATGTAGTGACTTATAATGTTTATGCAATTTACATATCCTCACATTTAAATTCTTTGTTATGATAACATTCTCTTCTTCCAATTTTTGTAGCAAGCACTAGCTAAATACAAGCAGAACTCATTTGTAGCTTCAAGGTCTGCATGGGCGTGTCTACATTTACACACAAAACAAAAATTAATGTACAAACACAAACAGGCATATCTCGGTTATTTTTTATAAAATTTTAACTGAAAATACAGTTACAGATATAAATTACATATACCATTATTAGATAAAACTCTTTTGTCTCACTATAAACGAAACAACAAAGCAAATAGATGAATAGGTTATCCATGGGGAAGGCGAGAACAAGTGCTTAAAACTTCAAACTGCTCTCCTGAGTTATGTCCCTTTGTGCTTGGAGGGGCGAAATATACTGTTTGCTTTCAGATTTGAAAGAGACGTAAGACTCATTTCTACACAGAGTGTTTTTTAATTTTTGAATATCACCGAAAAACCCCGGCAGGTTATTCCTAACGAAATATATTACGAAAATGGTTGTAACTACCACTTTTACATTAATAGCGTTTTGAAATGCTTTTTGTTTAAATTATCGGAAAGTACTTGTGATTTAACAAATAGGTGGAGTGATTTGCATAACGGAGATCTTGCACCTCTGAAAACGCAGATGGTAATATCATCCCCCTTCATTAAGTAAATGAGGGTTGCCACCTAATGTTTTCATAAAACTTTGCAACACTAAGCAATGAACGATTTGATAACACAAGCTATGCATTAGCACGTTTAAATTAAGTGGAGAGTTCGTCTTGTCGGAACAATTTTAGGTAAACTGTTTTCGAGAAATCTGTGCGAAAATTTCAAAGTATGTCAGTGGCCTGACAGGTATAGTATATGTGTATATGATATACATGTATATTTATTACATCATAATTTATAGACACTCATATCTGTTGAAATACAACAGCATGATCAAATAATCACAATGGAAGGAAATTTATTACGCAAATCACTAATAGTATAACGAACATATTATTACAGTTTTAGAGCAATGAAACAATATTACTTGCAAAAAATCCATATTCTGTAAAGCCTCCACGAGCTGCAATTAGAGCAGTCACACGCCGTGACATCAAAACAAACAGACTTTGGATATGTTCCTGGGGAATCGCCTGCCAGGCTGCATCTACCTGAGTCTGCATTTCTTCGGTATTGGCTGCTGGATGAGAATATAGGCTAGCTGTCGAGTGACCACATCTCAGACATGTTCAATAGGTGACACATCGGTCGAACGTCCGTCCAGGAAAGAGACGGTATCACCTTGCTTCGAATGCGGCCTGGACATTCCTGACAACATCTGATCGGGCGCTGTCTTGTTGGAATGTGGCCCCAGGAGCGTGCTAAAGGAAGGGCACGACTCCAGCATCCACAACTTCCTTGATGTAGTAGTCACTGTTGAGAGGCCCCACAGTCCATAGCAGCCGAGATCATCTCTACGTAAGCACGCAGTCCTCTGCGCAGCAGACACCCCTGGACCGTGGACGCAGACAATGTTAGACATGTTGCAGTGTTCCAACTTCCTGCTAGCACTCGAGACGAAGCTGAACGGCCCGTCGCTGTCATATGGTTGAGGTGTCTGCCACCCCGTGGTGTCGTCGCACGGTCCATTTCCGGGTTTTCGACTCGTCCTGTTCTCTTCAGTCTACTGCTTCCACACTCGAATCACTGTCGTGTAATTCTGCCCCGTATGAGTAACAGTTTCGCGGTATGAAAATCCTACTTCACGCAAGCCGATTACGCGGCCTTGTTCTAACTCCGTAACGTGCTTAAATGGTGCCCTTTCTCGTCGACGAGGCATACTAAGGCCACTAAAAACTTTTAAAGCTCACCGACGATGAACAACTCTAATTGTCTTAATGTGCAGACATTCATCTATACGCTGTTACACGTTAGTTCAGAAGGCACTGTAGCGTCTAGGTATGCACAATCATTCTCGAATTCTAATAATTTGGATATCATACCCTGTTTTCCATTTCCCGTGGGTTTCGGTTCATTTGCATGTTTCCTTCATGTTTATAACACACATGAGTGTATAATTTAACAGTCCGTTATTTTATTATTACGTATTATTTTTTTCTTTTTTGTCATTTATGTTACACGTTACAAGAAAATCTAGTATAGTGATTTTGACCGGAAATTATAGAAATAATTGAGAATTATTATTTTTTAAATATTATATAATTTGCTTTATATAAAAATCGGGGAATATCTGATGTAATGACTACTGATTATTCGCACACCCTCAATGAGCAAAACACATTCGCTTGTTACAGTTGCATTAGCGTAAGACAGTCCACAACTTTCTAATTTTTACGTTGCTCCGGATCACATATTAGCTCATGTCTTATTAAACCTCGATAAATGGCCTTGGAAACTAAGACCACGATAACTGAACTCGAGGTTAAAGACTTGCCGTCGATTTTTTTAAATTGTTACTCAATAGTTCCCCCTCCACTCAAATTCATGTAGGTAGGCTAATTACGAGGAGGCTCGCATACTCAACCGGGTTACGCTTTTGTCTAAAAATACACGTATGTGCTTGGTTTACCGGGGATTCGAATCGTGAGCGCCAACCTCGTCTTACGATGGTAACGCCTTAGCGACCTCGGCAAGGGAGGTCGCAGGTAAAATGTTTCAACGACCGTCGTCAAGAAGCGTCTGCGCCGTCGACAGCGTAGCTAGCCCGGGTAAGAAAAAGAGCGGAGACGAGTGAGAATACACAGGAGCGAAATGTGCGTCGACAGACGGCTTACGAACCGACTTGACACTCACGCGCGTCCCACGCTGGATGAGAGCCAGGCACTTTGCCACTGTTTATTAACTCCCTGACTTCCACCCTGCTACCGAGAAGCTGAACACAGACAAAAACATTTCAACTCCCTCAGTGCCGGGACACAATTGCTATACTCTGTTCGCGGTTTCTTCCCACTTTTAGAATTCAAAATTTGAACAATCACCCCATGTATGACGTGCTTGGCTGTTTCCTAAATATACCATGTATCATACGCATTAAGTACCTTATTTTTGGATAAATATAACTTTTACTTATAGTTTATCTATACATTATAATATTTAATTTATAATAAACATGAATTAAAAAAAAGGGAGAAAATATGTATGTTGGTAATACCTAGCAAGAAATAGTCATTATGCATTAAAGTGAGTGCTCACGAATGCGGTGCGCTGTCCTTATCTAATTCTTTAGATTCGGTTAAACTTTGTTTGCATGAGACGGAGGAATATCCTGCAGATATAACTTTAACACGGCTTCATGAAAGTTGGAAGTAACCTTGAATGGACTATATAAGCACATCACAAACACAAAACCATGTTCAGTGCACAACTAGACCAAGTCCATACAGTGGATTCAACAAATAAAAGTGACCTTTAAATTAATTGTGCATAACGTATTCCAGTAAACCGTCTACAATTTCGTCTAAATATTAAGTTATATTTGGCACATCAATTTAAGTACTTGTCATAGATAAATTTCGGTCATAATAATATTTAAAGTGAGTTTTACCAGTGATTAATAAAAATGTCTTGATCTACTTGTGCTCTAAACTTAGACTTATATACCAAAGGTAAGATAGACCGGTTCTTCGTTTTCTCCACATGTACCCAGTATTCACCTATACCAAACCAACACAACTGTCAAAGTCACATGGTCAACATTGATGAACATCTTTGTTTATACCTTAATTTTCAAAAGACAAGCATTTGTTATATGAATTAAATACTTTTACCTATTTGAATTTGATCAAACTTTACATATTACAAATCGGTTAGAGGAAGAATACAAACATCTCAAAGCACTTGTTTACCAAACAGAGTTCTAACCTGACGCATTCTGCGTCCCTATATTTTATTCGTCAGAACACACGCTCTGGTGAAGCTCGCAGGCGGACGACCGCAATAAGGATTAAGGGTTTTGTGGACGTGCCGGGAGAGTGACGCCAGGAGCCTCGCAGCTGCAAAGGCGTGCTACCAAAGGTTTCTGCACGTGCAACTGTTCCTGCACGTGCAGACGACATCCGGAGACAACGGAAGGCACCAGGGCGCGGACACAGCTGCATTTTGCAGCTGCCCAAGGGACACCGAGATCCCACCACCAGTGGCGTCTGTCCCGGGCTTGTACCGCAATAAACCATGAGAGCTTTTAGCGGGCGTGCGCACAGAACGGGACAATAAACTTCCAGGCCAGAATCAAGGGACGACGCCAGGCCAGCTGCAGACCACACGAGCAGCGGCCACGTGTTTTATGACCCGGGGGGACGACAAGCACCCCGGACCACGTGCAGAGACGGGGGAAGTTGAATATGATGATGGACGCTACAAAACCATGTGAAGGGGGGAGCAACGGGGAGTCAGTTGAGAGACGTCGAATCAGTTAGTCGCGAATCGAGCAGTCAGTCAGTCAGCCGGAGTCAGTCGAGGTTCGAGAATGCATCACAACGTCGACCTCAGTCGGAGGCCGTCAAGCAGGACGTGCGGCGGGAAGAATCCGAGAAAAGTCAGTCAGACTTCGTCAAACGCAGAGTACTACGTGGACCCGAGAATGAGGAACTTCGAGGCCAGGCGTCGGGACGCCCCACCAAGCACCGGAGCAGTTCCAAGCCGCCAGCCGAGGGAAGACAACGCGCAGTGTCAGATAAGTAGTTCTACACCAGGTGTGAAGAATCCTGCCCCCCNGCACTTCACGCCACAGAGCAGAATCAATGCCTACTTCCAAACTTCAGCATTTGGCAGGTATCAAACCTCAAACCCTATCCACGTCGTTTATGATGGTCGTGTTGGCAGCTAAAGCAGTTCAGTGTTGGGACACGGAGACTGGTTTCACGCAGACGACGAGATCGCTATACCCCATATTCATACTCCATGGTTAGACTAGCTACAACAGCGCCTAACGATATGCACTCAGCAGTAACAAGACGAGTTGAACCTGATTTACATTTCCTTTGTTACTAACGCTGTGCATCGATATACAGCTAGTCAGAAGCAACGAAGCTTATACCTCGTTGTCAAATTGAAAACGTACTTACGAATCAAGGAAGTGTGTGTGTTTTGACTTTATTCCTCGGGCAGATATTTTATTTATTTCTGGAGGACAGCAACAACGGAAGTTTTGGGAATGACGTTAACAGTAAAATTTGAGAACAAAATTAGTTTTGCATTTTATAAATGTCTCATGTCTATTGAAAACAATTATTTTCGGCGAAGATGTGTTACCAACTATGCAGAACTTAATTTATTTTGTGCTAAACGTAACAACATATAATAAACGACTAATGTTACCGATGTATCACTCGAAGTCAGACCACAGTGCTGGTATTGTGTACGTGCTTGTCGTTATAACAGCGAACGTGTTAGTTACATGTCGATTGCAGCCACGTCTCCACGAGGGCCTTCAGTCGCCGTGCTTGCCGGGGCACCGCGCCCGTACGCCGAGGAGACCACACCTGCATGGTCTCGAGTATGACTGAGGACCGTATTAACAGTCGCTACTCGGATCTCGTCTTGGGATCGTATCAGGTGGTGCAGAATTGAGACGAGTCCCTAGCCTCGAGGCTCGCGCCTATTAACAGTCAGTTCTTGACATTTACTTAGCTCATATTACACATTTCAAACTTCTCTTCCAGTGTGATACACTTTTTGTATAGCATCGCGATGGACTCCTCGAAGCGGAAAATGGCATTTTTTTGGTTTCGATGCGTGCTTGTCTGGAGTTACGTTGGACTGTTTATTGTATTCGAGTACACTCTTTCTAGTTTCTTGTGCAGAACGACGGCATTTGATAATAAAACCCGGTGCTGAAGAAACACGTATAAAGAAATAATTGATAATAATTACGTACTTCCCATATATGTATAATAGACACAGCTAACAGCTAGAAAAATTTCGTTTTCCAAAATTTCGGCACAGAAAGAGAAGATTTTGGCTGTTTGACGTGTTTTACAAATATGGTTGCGTGGTTTATCAACGTACATCGACGCAATATTCTGCAGTGATTAAATTTGTGTGTCTGCAATTTAAAAATGTTAATATTAAAATTACACATATTATTCAATAATTTTATAAAATATACGTATTTTTAATATTAGCTACGTTAAAAATATTTTATTTTTGGAAATGGAAAACAAGGCAACATTTTTTTTGTAGTAGGTAACAGCTAATATTTTTACTATCAGTTTGTTAGTTCTCGCTCAGTTTTTCACAGTGCTGTGTTTGGAGGTTAATGTTTGTTATTTTGTCCGAAAGTTGGGTACCTAAATCATGCCAAGTAGTGATTCTGACGAGTGCGTACCAGTGAAAAAAAAGAAAAGGGGTGATCAACAAAGAAACTTATCGCAGGAATGTAATCCGGAACTCAAGAGTGAAGGGGATTGCCTATCAGGCCTATTTGGGTAAGAAAGTTCCGTCTAAGGTCCAAAAGGCCTACCTTTGTAGTTGTGCAGATCGGTGTTACTTCAATATCTCAGAGGAAGCCCGAAACGAGTTGTGGAACTATTTCCACAGTTTCGATAGTAAGAATGCTGAAGATGTGTTTTTGCAAAGTGTTATTGAGAAAAGGGCGCCAAAAAGAAGACGCAAAAAAGGATACCTTTACAACAACAAGAAAGTGATAACAATTATCTGACTGAAGGTGAAGGGACACCTTCTAAAAGCACTGATACTAGTTTTACAAACAAACCCAAGGAAAAAGTTTTTTTTTTTTCTCAAAACATCAAGGTTGACAGAAAACTGCGACCAGTTTGCTAAAACACGTTCATGACATCGTTTGGTGTGACTCCAGAACGCGTTCGTCGTCTCTGCAAATTGTTAGTAGAAAACAAAACCCCAAAAGACTTGAGAGGTTTGAAACGAAGCGGGAACGCAATAAGTAGTGACATCTGCTCAAAGATTCATAACCAGATTTCCAAGTATGAGATCAAAGAAACTCACGGTGGGAAACCAAAAAAGTACTTGCATACCAGGCTCAACATTAAAATAATGCACGAGATGTTCTTACAAGAGCACCCTGAATGCATGGGTGTCGTGAAATACAGCTTTTATCGTATGTACTTTCAAAAACATTTTGACTCTTTCTTCGGTAGACCACAAGTGGACGTCTGCTCAAAATGTGAGAGTTTCTCGGCCAAAATAAAGGATTCGACTTCATGTGACAACGCAAAGAGGAATGTTGCAGCAGAACAGATGATACACAAACGTCGTGCCAAAAAGTTTTACACCGCCTTAAAGGAGGCACGTGAAAACAAGGACAACGACACAGTAGCGATAGCGTTCGACTTCATGCAGAATCAAACACTGTCTCTGATCCCTGTGCAGGCAGGAAGTGTTCTACTTACGCCAGTTATGGGTCAACGTATTTTGCATTCACGACCTTAAAACTGATAAGGCAAACCTGTACTTGTACCTTGAGGGTATCGGAAAGAAATCCCCTGACGAAGTGTGCAGCTTTTTATGGCACTACATTAAAACATTACTTCCTACGGTAACTAAAGTTTTGTTGTTTAGTGACGGGGCTGCATGTCAAAATAAGAACCACACAGTAGTTCGGTTTTTACTTAGTTTGTGTGACAACGGTAGATTTGAAACAATTCGACAAATTTTCATGTTCGCGGACATTCTTTTCTCCCTTGCAACCGCGATTTTGGAACTCTGAAACGCCGACTAAAGAAAAATTATCGCATTTATACTCCTCAGCAGTACGGGGAACTCTTTTCTGAAGCTAGCAACTCTGGAAGGTTCACCATACACCACGCTACCACTGACAACATTCTTTCTTTCAAAGCTTGGTGGCCACCACACTACAAGAAAGCAGCTTTCTCTGATGAGACTATAGGTCGAGGGATTCCCAAAAGTTAGAGAAAAAGTTTCATGATTTCTACCTATAAAGATGACGTGTGATGCATTAGGCGTATTAGAGCGGCGCTGTCCCACAACCACCCCCCCCGCCAACATAACCAGTACAGGGACTTAAGAGACACACATGGCAGTCGTCCCCGCACAGGGAAAGGTCAAGCAGAGGCCAACACGCGCCACAAGCCACACGTGTCGCTGAGGCGTCGTCCTGCCAACCCCCACCCACCTTCACCCCCTACGCCTCTAGCAAGCCCGTGAGATCTGTTGAGCGCCGAGATATCACAAAATAATCATGTGTATTTCGCCGGAAATCAGAAAATATGCACCGAGAAACAGCTGAAAAGCTGGAAACACTCCCGGGACAATGTGGACACGCACCACGGAGAAATAGCTGACAGAGTAAGCTAGGGGCAAGGTGCCACCTTCCCCCCCCCCCAACCTTCAGGAACCAGGGCACGTTTTGTGAAAGACATTGTTCTGTTTTCGTCCCACCACCCCCTCCCCCAACAAGGCGACATGTGCCGATAATTAGGGAAGGAAGCTAGAGAGCATATAAGCTTCCTTGCGGGGTAGTTGGGATTTCAGTTCTTTATTACCGAGCCGAGAAGTTAGTTCGAGAGTCAGTACCACGCAGAGTTCGAGGAAGCAGTCGCGCAGAGAGCGTTTGACCGAGGGATCGGACCCCTGGCCACGTCAGTAGAGCAGTCCAGGAGAGACTACAACATACGCGGACCTTTTTCCAAGGCCTACCACTTCGCCGGAGCTCATCCCCAGATGACAGCATACCAACACCCACAGCAGAGTTAAGTATAAAGTCGCCACCCAGAGAAGCCCCACTCCACCAATAAGTCGCACCAGTTAATACGAATAGCCAAATTAGAATACCACACCTCGAAAGTGTTGCTGTATGTTGTTTTTGTTCAAACTCGAGAAAATATAACTATCCAGTTAAGTGAAACGTCAAAAGACTACCTTATTGAAAACCCCTCAACCTTCTAGGCATCTTATAGTATATGCCGGGAGGAATTAACTACGACACTATAAGTCACCCTGTATTCTCCACAGGTGGGGTAAAGCGCAAGTTGCATTGGCTTCCCCAACTATTTAGCGTCATGTTATTTGGCGCTCANCTGTGGGGTGGAGATGCGTCATGTTATTAGTCACGACCAACGTAGGGCCTAGATAAGCCCGCGTCAAAGAGTTTGAGTACATCAATGATAGAAAAGGAAAAGTGGTTTCCAAGGAGTTCATTTCCGGATTACTAGGAAGTACTTTAACACTGAGAAAGACAAAAACTGCTCCAGCGCAACCATCTGCCAAAGAATATCCAGCTGGCTATGTCACAATCAATGAGAAAAAGATTCGCGATCTCAAGAAACTTGAGGACTATGTTGTCGGTTATGAAACATTCTACAACGAGATTTTCAACTGGCCTACTGTGAACTCTAATACTGTTGCGACCCTACACTCCGACTTTGAAGATGAGTGAGGCTGATGTGACCACAATCGTTCATGGAGTTTGATGAGCAGTTCACACTTATTCCAATAAATGTTCTTTTTTCTAAATAGGTAGATGTGAATGTTCAGACATCACTTTTTTTGTCATTTCTTCTTTTGAAAGCAATAAAAGTTAAAAAAAAAGTTAATGCGTTACTTTTGTTGAAGAAAACGATTTCCTGCAGAAACAACACATGTGAAATTTGTTTAAAATGTTAAATTTTGATTTCCGATAAAAAAAATTCGGAAAAAATTTGTCAAATGATGTAANAAATTTTGATTTTCGATAAAAAAAATTCGGAAAAAATTTGTCAAATGATGTAAATATATTTTAGTTGCAACGTACATTTTCCCCAGATTTTTAATGCACAAATTGTGTGAGCTACACAGTTTTTTGTTGTTTGCTCAAAATGTGAAAAATGTAACATGTGTTGTTTCTGAAATAACTGATTCAATTATCGAACTAGCATTGCGGCAAAATTATTATTTCAACCCAAAGCAAGAAATTAATAATTTAATTACCTCTATGTGGCGTGATATAAGATATAAAGTCAGAAATCGAATGAGCTGCCGTTATAGTAATAAAATGAGTAGGTATTTCGTTATAATTACCGTTATCATCATTGCAACTTCACACAATGAAGGCAAATACATTCTCGTATTTAGCTAAAACTAATTATATGCTATATAACCTAAAACGAATTGCAGAAATTCTACTGTCAAGTCACTTGCAGATATCACTTACGCGAAATGAGATTTTTGTTGCTCTCGAACTAGTTTCAGTGATTATTAATAAGCGGTAGTCTCAAGAGACGACTATTGAATTGTAAAAATTATTCTCAAGTTACTGTGGAAACATTCTCAGCTGATAGTTACTGGTGCACAATTCTCGAAACTAATCACAAGAATCTGTTCTTAGAACTAGCGTGACGTGCTGATAAACGACTATTAACATGGGCCTGGAATGTGTGTGAGCAGCAAGTCGGTGATAAAATAGTTCTAAGCACGCTATTATCATAAAGGTCTCATGTTTTGCTTTCCTGTGCGTACCCGTGTGAGGTAAGCCTGTATACACTTCATAAAGATATATTTCTAAATGCTTCTACGACGAAAAATTATCTCCCGTATTTACATTTAACAGTTTATAAAATTGGTAATAATGCAGTCCCAGTCTTGAGCCACATTTGCTACAACATCGGCAAGCAATGAACATGCACGCAACTCTCGAGAGCAGAGGCTTATGAGTTAAACGTTAAACCACCAATCGGCGTAGACAAAGAGAGTGAAATTGCAAGAGCACTCAGTTTATTCACAATTGTTTGTTCTCCTGTGGCTCCGCAGACTTACTTACGCTGTAAATTGCAGAGCGTTCTACTTATTTCTTCAGAACATTAGAAACATTAGTCCAAACATTTTTCTTAACTGGGGGAGCATGAAGTAGAGCAAATGCACTAATTAAATGCATTAATTTAACATATATAATATGATGCCATTTTAAAAGACGTATATTTTGTGGGAGATATGTATATATATGCAGTTATTGAAAACTATATATATATAAGCTGGCCTCACCCAGGCAAGCTTAGCAGAAGTCTTCAAAGGTAGGGAACAATGTCTCATTAAGTTGTTTCTTCGCTGTCAGGAATTTATTGCCGACGAGAAGGACAAGCGTAAATTTTTATAAAAGTGTCAATCAGTTCAGTCGGTTAAATGAGATGGCAGGGTGTCTTAATATATGTCTTCAAGTAAGACTACAGAGAGAGAGAGAGAGAGAGAGAGAGAGAGAGAGAGAGAGAGAGAGAAAAAAAAAAGATAGATTCTCACTTTAATAGAATATTAGAAACATAATTTGTAATAAATGTTGCAATATACTCATTACAGATAAAAAAAAATTGTGAATTTCTAAATAATGTATTTACAGAACATACGTGAAAGGAGAAAAAGTACTTCGTTTCCAAACTTATATCAACAAAATCATCATATTCGTGGTACTTTTCGACGTTTACGCTAATCGCTATATTGACTTTTTATAAGACAGCATTAATTAAATAAAATCAACGAAAATTATTAAATTAATTTTTACAAATACGAAATACAAAACATTATGTTTAACTACTCATCTATCACACAAATTATGTTGTTCAACAAAAACCAGGAGCTCGAACTTCTAACTGATCAGAACAACTAAAACAATTCGCGTCGAACAATTTGTAACCCCTGAAAAGATTTTGTAACATTGACGCTTCTTCGGAAATAATCCAAAGTAGCAACTTCAAGATTATTAGGTTTATCTATTGACGACTATTTTGAAAATTTGAAACTAATTTATATCGTTGATGAAATTTAAGCTTGGCATTGCCTTATCTAATTTTGAACTGTTAACAGTTGAGGCATATAAGTATTATTACATTAACTATTTACGAGAAGTACTAACATCCAGAAACGACATTGTTTTCTAAATAAATTTACTGCCATCAAAATACAGCATGTCAAATTTGAGAATTTTTGTTAATTTATAGTTTAAGTGTACAGGTAACATAAGCTATTTAATCTTATATAAATAGTTAAGAATTAAACCGCATAAATTATATTAATTAGTTATTGGATGAAATTACACTCATAAATTACAATTTTTTCCAGAATATTTTTAATGATTTAAGTATTGTATGGTACAACTTCGTAAGGTGTGATACCTAAATTTTTTTACAAAATGTTAGTTTTATGTTAACCTAAAACTAGAAATGAGCATAAGATATTAAGAGTCTGTAAGTATGTATTTTTAGTAACAACGACCTATTTTAGTGATATGTAGGAAACATTGCTTTTATAAAATGGACATTCATACTTTTTTAAACTTCAAAACGGTGTATTTTATTTCTTATTCTCCTCTGAGTGGTTTCAATTAGTATAGCAAAATATTATGCTTTAAGGTAAATTATTTTCAAGGTATATAGACGCATGAGTTTATAGTTGTAATTTTAAAATACCCAGAAACATACATTATGGACATTCGTTTTCTCCCTTCATAAATTATAACAACGTTCTGAGACACTTTCTACATTTTTCTTTGTTCATAACACATACCATATTGTAGAGTTTATGTTCCATGTCAAGCTTTTAAACAGAGATAATTCTTCTTAATAATACTTTACAATTCTCTGTTTATGTGGTAACTTTACAGTGTGGAAACATGCCGAGAACAAGTATAATTGTTTTTAGCACACTTTTTATTTCATTTTTAACACTTTGATAACAAAGGAGCTGCCTATCTCTTGTTGCAGAATCCTAGATCGCCTTCCAATTGTCCTTAATATTCAGATCAAGATCTTGATGGAACGTCGTTAAATATGTGATGATACCATACTTTTCAGAAAATATGAAGGTTGATCTGTATACATGTGAAATATTACGTGCCACGATTCATTATTAAACATAATAACTTGTTCGATAACAAATAGTGTAAAAAGTGTAGTAGGCAGAGAACGTAACGAACACACACAAGCAAACCCCAGATTGAATCTTACCACAGATCTGTATCTTACCAAAGATGTTTGTAGTTCAAGAACAATTCTCATAGCCAGTGTCTGTAGGCTACGAACAATACACAAGAGGCAATAGGAATAAATACGAGCAAAAAATGATCACTAGCTACACAGCAAATGATTTCTCACAGAGACGTGAGTGGAAGTAAATTTTATTTAATTAAAAAATTAATATTTTGGTTGAAATATCATGAATTAAATGAATATCTGTGCTACTGCCAAGTATTGTGTAGCAGCTCGCAATTGGTTTCAAAATGCACTATGCTTTGTGTGGCAGTAACGTATCTCTTATTTGGAATTTAGAATGTAGTCAAGTGTCTTCAGTACCTTTAAATTATTTCAAAATGTGTAAATTAAATAAATAAATAATTTTCTCACACCAACTCAGTTGGGAGAACATGAGACCTCAGTTCAGAACTCCGTAAGCATATAGGTACAGCAACTTTAAGAAAAATGACGATCCAAGGTGGCGCAACGTAAGCCAAATTAGTTTCTCTAAAATCATTAATTATTTTAAAGGCGCAGTCTCTTTGTTGAAAATTCAGCATGCTTTGCTTAAAATAAATTTTGATCGATGTCACATCTCTTGATATCTTCTATAGCTGGTTCCGCTTGTTGTGGCCTTAGTCTTCCCTCACAAGGTTTTAGAGACTTAGGTACGTCACTGAAGTATTTGCCTTACCACATGCAATCGCGGTAGCTCAAATATAATTCGCGTAGGTAGCGCGTGGAGACATAAATTATTTCTCTTCAGATGCAGCGCGTCTTCGCCCTATCGGCAGTCTGCATTTCTGTACGGGACTCGGCCAATTAACCAGAAAATTAATATATCTCTCAGGCCGACGACCCACTAGGTCATCGCCTGCCTGACGGGAAAACCAAGATGGCTTTACAAACTGCATACTTAAACGATGCCTTTAAACATCGCGCCAATCATCATATCTTACACATACGTCTTGTGTTACCTTAGCAATCAATCAACAAATTCCTCAATGAAAAGCGGTCCACACAAAAATAATAACTTTTTAACTGAAAACAGGAAGACTTACAAACACAGTTATATGGAAATACGTTATCTGAGGTTAAAAACCACTTGTAATTAATGACATGAATTAGAGCTGGAGCAAATAAAATATATCTGCCACAAGCAAACAATAAATAGAACGGATAAATATTAAGTTAACATACACATTGAAAAATAAACTAATATAACTGTGACAGGAATAAGTAGTGGTTATTAGAGGCGTTACAGTAGTTACGTTCAGCTTCTTTCATGACTTAAATCACCTCGTGACTCAAAATAGTGGCTACGCCTCTCATGTAGAAAACCCACAGCATTTTGCAGACCAGCGGATTGCATAAAGCGCCAGGCTCCGCGCGCACATGCACTCGATGCGCGTCATTATTCATGTCTTAGAGACATGTAATCTCAGCTTAGTTTTAATGGCACAGTCTGTAATGTTACATGGAAATATAACTGTAATGAGATTGTGTTTATCGTAAGCTATATATTAAATGTTACAGTAATTAAATTAAATATTAAAGTTTTAAACTTATATGATGTTCACTTCCTTTATGCATCGAGTATAATCAGTACCTTAATCTAATGGGCGAAGAATTGGGGAAGTTCTATTTTGAAAAACGCACAGGCATTTGTTTTGAATGGGGATGAAATGTCTACTCTGAAATTCCGCCGGAAACGAACCCATGATCTCCGAAAGCAATTTAGCTCAAACAATATTACTCTTAAGACCGATGTTAAGAGCCACCCAAATATATATATATATATATATATATATATATATGAGTCATCCAGTTGTAAAACTCGGCAAATATGTTTCGGGAAAAAATTAGTTATTATCTCAATCTTGCACTTTACATGACCCTCTACGGGTTAAGGTAAAAAAACAATCTTAAAAACCCTTCTAACATATGTTAAATTAACACCAAAATCTCAGTACAGAAGCATAACTCTGTGTTTATATCACCATAACGAAGCAAAGTCGTGTGCATCCATTCCTATCACAGTGTTGCAAAACTGGTTACTTCCACAGCGAAAATATACCTGCAGAATCATTACAGTAGCAAAACTTGGTAAATCCATACTGAAACAGATACACAACTTGACATATGACGAATATATTGCAGAGATGTTTCTTGTGCCTGTTGAGATATTATCAGGTAACTACGATTATCATTAACAGCTGTAAAGTTACTGTTGTGCACTGTGTGCTAGATCAAGCTTTTTCACTGTTTTATTTAGTTTAATTTCAGTTTAAATGTTAAATGATGGAAAAAGGTAATGAATTACGCATTTAAGCTGCAGTTAACAATAAAAGAAAAACAAGAACTGAATGCCAAACTTGCTTTGCACAAAGCAAAAGCCAAAGCTTTCTAAAGCATATTGAGAGAAAACAATGTAGGGAAAGTAACACTACTTTTTGATTGCCAAAAAAAAAAAACTAATATTTACATAAGTACCTGACCAAAGTGCGTACTATAGTAGACAAATGTAAGTGTACAACTTTATTGTGTGTCAGGGTTAATGAAAATCACCTCAGAATAAATATAACCCTTTTGTCAATACGGACTTTTCAAAAGGTTCTAACGAAATTGTTTTGCCTATTTATAACAGGTTAACATCAACAAGCGTGACTGAATTCCACACCATTCGCCTCATATCGGATGGGTGTGGAGGTCAAAACAAAAATGTGACAATTATCGGTATGTTTTGCTATTGGTTAACACAAGAAGCTCCGTCCACTGTAAGGCGAATAAAGTTTTCTACCCCGTTGTTGGCCACTCATTTATTCCACCTGGTCGCATTTTCGGGCGCCTTGAAAAGGCGTTGAAGACGAAACCCACAATTGTTGACACGAATGAATACTATGAACTATTCAAAGGGCGTGATGCTGTCATACATCTAGATACAGATTGCATAAATGCTGGCTGGAAAACAGCTTGTTATTGAAATCATAAACCCACAAACTCAATGTCATTTCAAATTTTACACAGCCCAAAGAATTGCCACCACACGGAACAAACATGGAGATGCTCCAGTAAGAGGCGAAGTAAACTACACCTTTGACTCAGGGGAACCAAAAGGCATCTGCAAACGTGGCAATAGTTACTCCAACATACATCCAGAAAGTATAGAAATGGGTCGAAAACTCAATGATGCGAAGCTGAAAGACATTGAAAACCTGCTTGTCAAACACTTCGGGCAATGGAGGAATGATTCAAGACTTGATTTATACGAAAAAAAAGCGAGTGGTAATGGTACTGAATGTAAATGTGTAGGAGCAAATTCAGAATTTGAAACAGTAGACGACAGCGCTGCCAGGGTAAAGAACTCGGGGGACTGATGCTACTGCAGCATACTGACTTATTTTTCATAATATTTTCTGTTTTGTGTTTTAGTAAATAGATACTGTGTGAGGAAATGTTACCATGGAAGCATGGATACTGTCCGTTATGCACACGCAGTGTTAAATTTTATTAGCGGCGGAAGACTATACTGTGAGCAAAAAGAAGATACCAATCATAGTTTGAAAAATTAGGTGGGATTGATTTCCGCCGTTGTGGAAATTTCCATTCTCAGCTATAGCCTAGCAGTATCTATTCTGTATTCAGTTCTGCTGACGAATAGGGCAAGAAATTGTTTGGTCCATTTTCTCAGGTCTGTATTGTTTGATTGCTGTTGATGTTATCGTCCGCACAAAATAATCACCTACTTCTCGACAGCTACCAGTCGGAAAATAACCACGGAAGTAATCGGGTTTACCCGTTCAGCCACAGTGTCCTATATATA